>KN768074.1:0-13771 GCA_000816745.1 Ancylostoma duodenale | reverse complement strand
ACAACAAAAACAAAAAAAACAAAAACAAAAACAAACAAAAACATGAAATGTAGATCCTTCACGAAAAATGGAGTGCTTTGCTCAACTGTTGGACGAGGAAGATGCACCAAAACACTCCCAGAAATCTATGCGACTCCAAAATAAGGTCACGGCGAATTTGTGATGACCTGCTGCAAAAACCGCTCACTGCAGACCACCCACTCTTTCTCCTCTGGTAAGCACTTTCAAGATGTAAATGAGATGGAACTATTAGAAACTTAGATTAGAAACTTCACTGTGTGAGCCCAGTGTTGCTCAATAAAATGGATTCTACACTCCTACACAGCACCGTCGAGGCACACCTTGCACGACAGATTCTCCACAGCCTGCAGCAATGGAGCTAGGAAGCTCGCACTCGTTTGCCATAATTAACAAACATCTCGCTTACCGAACATCACTTCCAAGAAAATTAGCACGACTTCATCCGTGAGATTTTTTGCGAAGACTAAAGGGATACCAAAGTTGCCCTCGGAAGTTAGTCGATCCCAGAAGGACCTGTCAGAATGGTACGGTAATCTTAGAACATTTACCTTATTGCTAAAGATTTGCGGATCACAATTGTTCCATAACTTTTGGAAAAAAGAATGATTTTGAAAGGAGTTATGAGGTTCGGAATCAAAGGCATGAGAACGCGCATTATTTTTGCATCAACCTGATAAAATTTTCCGTTAAAAACTGCACGAAAACTTGGGATTTAAACGGAACGGGGCCATTAGTGAAGGTATGAGTATCAATTTTTAAATTGCAAAGATATCCACTTAAGGTGATAGCAATTAGGGCCCTCCTGTGTGAGCTAGTCATCGGCTTTGTACCCCGATCAAAGGATAACCTTTTTCAACTGTTTTGCTCCCTGCATCGTTTCATCCTTCAGAAGGTACGTTTTCGTGAAGGTCCCTCTCCTTAGAAATAGCTCCTCTTCAAACTATGTTTTCAGATAGCTCTTTCCCCTAGAATTCAGTAATATGCGGTTCGCGTGAACGGGAGAGCGGGCGTGACGCTAACCCCAAAACTGTGCCGCGTGTGATTAAAAGAAAAGAAAATAAGAAAACACGCTTATTGGTTAGCTGTTGCTTCCTTTGGTGCTAAGTCTAGGAAGTCATAGGAGTTTCTCTTCAGGTTTCGTCGACGACGCTATTGGATATGGATCGGAATGCAACAGCGACGAGAGGGACATGTTCAAAGCAATGCAGGCAGCACTGTATGTTTGACTACTTCTATAAAATAGCTGTTGCGTTGCCTATTCATCTAGGGTACATTTACAGGCGGAACATCAGATCGTACACCTACAATGCAACAGGAGACAAATTCATCGCTAACAATGTAAGTTGTAATTCTAGTACTGCTTGCTTAATAGTTCAAACGCAGTGCTTCAGGACCTCCCAAACCCTTAATCTTTTTTTTTAACGCGAAGCAAAAAGGCTCATTCCGAGCCCACTGAAAATTTCCAGGAGCAGTACGATGGCGAGGACGCGGAAAACGTCCCCCACCCCTCACAGTTTGCTTTGTTCTTCATGCCACCGTTTTTCCACTGTATATTATGTATATGTATATATATGGTCGATTACCTCTTTGACTCATACGATGAAACGTTGAACTTATTGCAATCTCAGCGAATGATCGATTCAACTTTAATATTAGGTTGCCCCACAATAAATGGCCGCAACCTATCAATGCATTTTTAAAAGTTCATGAATCTATTATTTTAGAGGCTAGGCAGACAATCTTTGAATTATTATGAAGAGCACGATCTGCTCTATCTGCATCCTAAAGAGACTTCATTGATCATCCTTTTTTTATGGTTTCTGCAGACGACATTGTACGATGAAGCAAAACATGGTTCATGTACTCTCCAAATTCTTAGACTTTTTCTGCCCAGAATGAAAGCCGGATTAAGTGTTAGCTTTGCGTTTGACCAGGTAGTCGTGCTATAAAGGAAGAGAAGCTGTGACTAGAAAAGACACTTTCAGAACGACACGAGTTTTCAACTTTGACCAGGTGATGGTCATGAAACTTCTTAGACACGAAAGCATGTTAACAGCTAGGTTAGGTGCAACTAAATCACTGGTCGCTCTGCCTTCTTGGCAACGGAATATTGCAAAAAATTCCGGCAGTAGCGGCACTCCTCTCTCAAGTTTATTCACTGTATCTGGTCCCTTTGTATTGCCCGTGACAAGGGCCCTTAACTGTGTCGTATATGGTATGCATGTGGAACATGGCCAGATACTTTATATAACGTGCGGAGCCACACCCTTATATGTCATCATCAATCAATGATGTTCACTGAAATCCCAAGGCTTTGGAAACAATCGTACGTGACGCCACTCCTGAAAAAACCTCCTTCCTCGGATCCAAGGAACTATAGACCTATTAGTACCTATGAGTATCACATCAATCTTTAGTCGGCTTCTTGAAAAGATTTTGAAATCTCATATGCTCAAACATATTGGTGAAAATGTTTTGATTCCACGATCTCAACATGGATTTGCTAGTGGTAAATCAGTGACTACGAAGATGTTGGAATCCCTCAATGATTGGACCCTAATGTTGGACGGAAAAAAGTCTATAGATGACATATACTTTGATTTTGCGAAAGCTATTTGATAGGGTTAGCCACAAGAAACTTATTTACAAAATCAGAGAGATGGGCTTTCACGAAAACAACTGCAAATGGCTGGAAGAATTTCTTAGTGGGAGAACCTTTCAGGTTCATATAAACTCAACATTCTCGGATGTTTTTGAAATTCAAAGCGGAGTGCCTCAAGGAGGTCTTCTTTCACCTATTCTGTTCAATCTTTTCTCTGCTAAAATAGCAGATACTCTAGAAGATAAAGGCGTTTTATGTAAGCAATATGCCGATGACATAGAAATTTATAAATAAGTCAGTATGGATCAAGATTCGGCAAACCTGCAGACGGCAATTGATTGCTCGAATAAATGGTCGGGGTTATGGCAAATTCCTCTTTCACCGAACAAAACTTTTCATATGAGGCTTGGATCTTCCAAGTTGACCACTGACTATAAAATGTCGATGCATTCCATCAATACAGTCTGCGACATAAGAGATCTAGGTTTTTTCTACAATAACAAACTCGATTTCACATTACACTACAAGGAATTATTTAGGAAAGCATGCAGTCGTACATATCAAATATTCAAAGCTCTCACTACACAAGATAGCAAAGTCCTCCTTAAAGGCAAGGTCTCAGCTCGGGTTCGATTTCGAGCATTGGGTATCAGAAGAATCTAGGGGAGGTACTGATTATAATGGTATTGGTATCCGGACTCAAAAATGCAAAAAAACACCCTTCTTTAACGGTTTCATTTTGGAGCAAACGTCCAGCACCTGCATCGAAAGCTCGTCCACACGGCGACGCCGCTATCGATCGGCGCCACTCCATGCCACTCCGCGCCGGTATGCGGCTCTTGCATTCGACCTCTCGTGCATGCAGCCGTGTAACATCCTCGAATTCTCGTTTATTCCACCACAGGTGTGCTCTATTCAGCTAGTTCTGCCCCAAAATTTCGGGAAAATGTTTTTGCCCAAACTTTGCGTAGGAGGGTTAGTTGAGGTGCTGAACACTAATATCGTATCCATTTTGTACCGTAGCCTCATTCTCATATAGATATGGTAGGTATGCGGTAGGAAATTGGGATATAATGCCGATTTCGAGAGGAAAATGAAAGAGGCATGCGAAATAAAGCTGATATTCGTGATCAGCCTCCAAAACAACCGTTCTCTGCAGAAGTTGAGAGGATTCTGCCAGATACCGGATCTACAGTGACCCCATAAAAACGGAGTTACGGTACAAAATGCATACGATATTAGTGTTCAGCACCTCAAATAACCCTCCTACGCAATGTTTGGGCTAAACATTTTCTCGAAATTTTGGGGCAGAACTAGCCGAATAGAGCACACCTGTGGTGGAATAAACGAGAATTCGAGGATGTTACATGGCTGCATGCACGAGAGGTCGAATGCAAGAGCCGCATGCCGGCGTGGAGTGGTATGGAGTGGCGCCGATCGATAGCGACGCGTCGCCGTGTGGACGAGCTTTCGATGCGGCGGCTTGACGTTTGCTCCAAAATGAAACCATTAAAGAAGGGTTTTTTTTCGCATTCTTGAGTCGGAATGCCTATACCGTTGTAATCAGCACCTCCCCTAGATTCTTCTGATACCCAATGCTCGAAATCGAACCTGAGCTGAGACACTGCCTTTAAGGCATAGAAAATTTATGTTCGACCTCTTGTAGAAAGCGCAACTGTGGTCTTTTCTCCTCACAGAAAAATCTATAATATAAAGAATCGGAACACACAATTCAAAAATCCGCACCTTTCGCGGGCTTTCGGCAGCTGCCGCGGCGGGACCCAAGGGAGTGCTTAGCGAGCGGTCCTATAAGTCAAGAGTGGGGTTGCTGGAGTACAGTGCTGTACTATGCGTGGTGATTGTTGCTTTTTGTTTTCTTTTTGTTGTTGTTATGGTTTTTTGTTACAGTTGTTGCTTTTTTTGTTCTTTAGTTGTTCTGGTTGTTGTTGCTACTGTTCATGTTTTACTTTCAGGTGGTTTTCACAGTGACTGTTGACAGCTACGTTTGTATCGTATAGTATCTATATCTATCGTCGCGTTTGAAATACTATAGTAGCCATAGTCACCAGTGTGTGAATGTATACTATGATTTTTGCAGGTACAACCACGATCACTCTTGGTTCGATTACACGAGGTTTCAGGCACTATACATAAGAGGAGATGGGGATTACAACTGGTGGTGGCGATGAATATGAAGAGGTAACGTTTTGTTCTCTTAACATTGCAAACCTTTCGGAGTTGAACTGTTGCAATATTACATGGATCTTTTTTTTCATGTGTATTGTAGTGTGTTCATGTGTTTTTGAGCCACATTAGGCGTTATTCATGTTTGCCGCACGGAAAGCTGGCGATCTTCAAAATTTCACAGGCTTGCGCGTCGCTATCAGCGAAAATAGAAGCGCAATTTGTTCGCGGGCAGCTGCAGCAACAGAATCAGAAACATTCTCTACCCACAAAGGATTCTCTTCTCTCCCTCCCTCTCTCTCCGCATTTTACGTTGTGTGTCGACGCGCCAACTTCTCCGGGCGACAAGCATGAATAAAGGGTGTTGAGAGGATCTTGTCAAAAAAGTGCTCATATAATCTGGCTTTCTTTCAAAGCCTGAATGGTAACTTCAACTAAATCGATCCATTGTTATGACAGTATTTCATGAGCTCAATTCCAGCATCTCGAAAGAAATTTCTTCATACAAAATTTGCTCAGTGGCAATGTTACATAATAACGGTAGCTATTATCTGCTAAAGTCGCTGTTGTCCTTATTCAGTTAGCTTCCTGCTCCTTGGTTTAAACTCCCTAGCAGCCCCCAAGCAGCACACCCACATAGCGATTTTGCTGCGCTGACTAGCTGATTTCTTTTCGGGCGGCGCTTGAACGACGCGATTTTTCACTTGCCATTACCAGTAGTCAGGATTTGGGAGCGCCGCTCCTACCACCCGGTATACTGTCGCGCGTCACGGATTGTCTCGATCTGCTTAACAAGGTAACACGTCCATCCTGTCCAGCCATAAAAAAGAACACTGAACTATGGATGCTTACGATCTTTGTACTAGGAAATGAACGAACTACTCAAAAATGAAGTTTATTTGGACATCTAAATGGACGTATAATTCGAACAGAAACATTTTTGTGGAGCCCAGTGATGACTCTGTTCTAACAATTTTTTTTTGTAAAATCTGAACGGATTATTCGGATTGGTTGATTTTTTAAACTTTTGAATGGTTGATTTATCTAAGTGTGTGGCTTCTTGATGATTTTTATGCTTCTGAGGTGCTGAAAATGACTTCTTTTGGAAGTTAAATACACGACCTTACAGGTCTAGAGATTAATTCCGTCGACATTAATCTACCAGTTCTATGTAAAAGTGCATCCAGTATAACAGTGAAATCTGATTTGAAAAGCTCATTACATATTGGTATTCGCCAATATTCTGCTCTCTCTCTGACGATAGGATAATGATGAAAGGGCGGACGAGTTACCATGTCAATCAGATCCAGGCAGCGTACATACATATTTTTTCAACTTCTAACATTTCCATCTGTGGTTCTTGCTCAGTAATGTCACAATCATTTCATGTAATTATGTCGTCCGCCGCCCTTGCATCTTGTCTGACTGATTATTGCACTGAGCCACAGGTGTACCTGTGCCTCAGACAGGGAGGGACTTCAACTGTTGAGGCTCCCACGCCGAACCAACCAAATTACAAGTCCGCCGCAGCGCGGCGTAGAGCGAAAGGGTCAACATGATGAGTTGCGGCAAACGGAGATCCATGATATGGCTGCCTAAACTGCTTCGGAGGGCCTCTACATACATCAGGAGTTTCGCTGTAATTGCCCCATATTAGTACCGTTTCATGACATACACTGAAAAAATCACATTAAATTTAGATTCCAAACGAGCAATGTCCTTCAACCGTTAAACAAGCCACTGGAGCATGCGCGTCATGAGTTACGTCGTGACAACCGTCTGAATCTTGGCGAAAAAAAATTGCTGATATTCCTGCAGGAGTTATGGGAGAGGTTAGGAAAGAAGCAGGTCTAAGGGTAGGCGCAAGTTTAGTTGTGATAATCGCCACACTTCGAAGATGACACTGGAATGCAAAATGGATCTGATCTTTGTGATTACCTCATCCTTGGGTTGTTTGGTCGTGAAATTTTCTTGTTCTGGGAAGAAGAAGTGAAATAGAGCTTTGACTAATAGCGTTCATGCACATCTGTGTTTGAGCGTGTGCTGGCTTATCTGTTTCACACTCTATAACGTAATGCCAGTGTTTGAGAAAAACGTATCGGTTTAACGCATCACGAAAATTCCAGCAATTACGATACTCTATAGTGGACGTCAATGACCTTGACGCATCCGCGGCCTCAAGAAGGGCGTCGCGCAACCGCGCCGCGCGCGCCGCAACCGATGTCTTCTGCTGCTTATGTTATTTCTAGCAACTTTTCTGAAAGATTTTCGATTGAATCGGGAAGGAAAGCGCCTAGAAATGGTATTTCGGCGGCAGACGACACCGATCCCGGCGCGGTCGCGCTGCGTCCTTCTCGAGGCCGCGGATGGGCCACCGCCACTAGCGTCCACTGTATGTTTCACTACGTCGGTCTGCAAACATAACGTGGTTGTTATACGTAAACGAACAATGACTTGTGAGTGACTCACGTCATGGAGTGAGTAGTACTGTAGTTCAGCCGTTTTTTTTTCGTTTTTTTTTTTACTAAAA
Source organism: Ancylostoma duodenale (assembly GCA_000816745.1). Lineage (NCBI taxonomy): Eukaryota > Metazoa > Nematoda > Chromadorea > Rhabditida > Ancylostomatidae > Ancylostoma > Ancylostoma duodenale. The sequence goes on along the minus strand of KN768074.1, from coordinate 6,434 downwards.
GGAGAGGAGAGTAAGTGTAGTGAGTTCAGAAAATGATGACCATCGGTTTTGGATAGCACAGAACTGCTTCTGGTAGGTCGTTCACGTCACAAAGCCGCTAACTTGTTAGCTACCATGATTTTCGGCTGTCTGCCATAGTAAAACGGCCGGAAATATGTGGGCGTACATGGAGTGTGTGGGCTCACTCTAACGGTAAGTAACAGCCCAGGTTATGAATGGACCGTCATACCGTCTGATATAGGTTTGGCTTATGTCGAGCACGTATAGGCGATCAGTTTTGACAGTGCGGATGCCATGACAGCGGCTCTACTGACTTCTCAGCGCGGTTGGTGAAACAGCTGACTCACGATCAATCCGATGCCTTCGATAAATTCTATTGCTTGTTTCCCTTTATGGTTATTCTTAGTTCTCATAACAACTCAAAAAAAAACAAGCAGAAAAAAAACCCAACGAGAACGCTCAACTGGTCGGAGATCAATTGTCGGGCCAACCGTGCTGCGTCACCCACTGTCAATTTTCGAAAATTTAATCCAGAAGTTTGCTTTTTATACACACTGTTCCTGGTTTTTGGAGTTCCTGTGCTTGTTTTTGTTGGGATGTCTTCAGAAACAGTATTACTTTTTCAGAGCTCAAAAGTATCAAAACTCCTATTACTCTGGTTATGGATGTCGCTGCTTGGGAAGTTGTTTCATTCCAGGCAAGATGTTCTTGTCACCGAGCATTTTTTGTAGTGGTCAGTTCAAATTTTGCGATTTCACAAATTGGTTGCAATGATGAATGCTCAATAAATTTTCTGAACAGTTGTGCCCATTTTGGTGACGTGTTGCGGCCGAAGAACGAATGATATTACTAAACCACACACTATTCATTTGCTGGAGATCACATGGACTGTGACTGATGCCGGTCGCAGAGCCAGCGGTGATGAGAGATGCTTTGACCATCAATGTCAAACCCGTAGCAGAGTTCGAAGTTGCGAGCGCGCCGACCTTGTGGTGTGAAGGAGGGGTGGGTTAGAATTGAGTCGAGTCGCGTCATCGTGTCGTCAGACATGGAAGCGCCCAAAACTGTATCAATCGTTTTGGTGGAACGGCGCGGCGCTTTGGAGTTGGTGAGATCTCGTCTTTTCACCGTCTGCCTCATCCAGTATTAGGGCACGCATGTTTATGTCCTTTTTCGTGTTTGCTGTCGAGGGTTGCTTTATACTTCATCGCGGCGCTACCGTCGTACAAACACTAAAAAGACCGCACTGGCATTAGCGCCCATGGCAATATCAACGGTGATTTTTGCGTGCGTTACAGCTGTCTTTGATTAAGCATAAGGGGCTTTCACACGGTGATTTTCTCGCTCGGCAACAACCTACCTCTTCGTTTAGCCACCGTAACGTCGCAGCGGCGGCAAAAGTATGAAAGTCCCTGGTCGGATCCATGCAAGCAGATTGCTTGGAGTCTACAGAACACTTCTTTGAAAGTTGGCTGTTAGAGGTGGAAAAGTGCGGGATTCTGCGAGTTTAGTAGGTCTTCCGGTCGGTTTTTTTCGCTATTCTTTTCTAATTTGAAATATGGTGTGCGACATATTGGTTCGAACTATACAGTCTGTTGATGAACGTCAATCACGATTGCACCGCTATGAGGCCGAGCGCCGCATCACCCACGCTGTGCGGCCTGGCGCAGTGGATGTCGAGTGTTGCTTCGCCGGCGCCGCGTGGGTGCTGTTGCGCTCCAGGCCACGGAGTGGTGCAATTGTGACTCACTCTCCCTGTGAATCAAGGAGTGCATAAGGACAGGCTTTGCAGTCAAAGCAGGCACAACGTGAGCACGGTCCTCTGGCAGATCTGCAAGGGATACGACGGCACCCCAGTGGATTGCCGGTAGGTGTTTTTTCTTAACAGCCTTGTTTTCTTAGCCTTATCTCTTCTTTTTGTTTGAAGTTTCGGATTAGAACTCATTGTTCATAGGTAATAATGATTTTTTGCCACTTTTCCATTATTTCCAGGCCGCCGTTTAGCTCTATTTCTTCTTTTTTTTTCACTGATTTAACAAGTTACTTTTGTAAGCAAAACTAAACGACGACTAGGAAACAGTGGAATCGAGACAAAAATCATCTGTGCGCAATGAATCTTAATGCAAAAAGTCAAAGAAGAAAAAAAGCGGGGAAAACGTGGAAGCTAACAAAAATACCCACCGGCCTTCCACTGGGGTACCGTCGTATCGATCCCTTTTGCCGATCAGCTGGAGGGTCGTGCCCACGCTGTATACAGCCCCTATGCACTCTTTCAGCTACAGGGAGCGTCAATCACGATTGCATCTGCCGCGGTCTGGAGCGCCGCACCACCCGCATGGCGCGGAAGGACGCTTTATATGTTGGTTGTTGACACTGCCGCTATAGTCCTCGAGGACTGCAGCACCCTGCGTCGCCCTCGCTGGCGACTGTGAGGGCAGTGCGCATCGATTGGCGTCGCGGTGGCCGAGAACATCGGTGATCGACCGTCGCCGGTGACGGCGGTCGCCCATCGCCAATGTTGGCGACTGAGACTTCTGTATGAGTGTCCCCAGACTTCGCCAGTTCAAAATGGATAAAAAGGAACCGGCGATATAAGAGAATCGTGGAAATGATACGTATCGATTGCCACGCTATATCGCCCCGGATCGCTGCCAAACGGAGCTCATCATCCGTACTCACAAAGATGTGCTCAAAATGGACTGGCGATGTGAGTAATAGCGACAGTGGAAACGATGCCTATCGACTGCCACGCCCCTTTTACCATGATCCATCTTAGTCTGGGGTCTCCTCATTCACTTTATCCATGTGGCGATCGACGGCGGTCGTGGCGATCGCGACGAGAGCCAGCTGTAGTGGCGATCGCCACGATTGCCGGCGAAGTCTGGGGATACTCTATCTCGATCGTGATCGGTCGCCAACGTTGGCGATCGGCGGCCGCAGAGTGCTATACTCCTCGAGGAGTATAGCGGCTACCTGACTCGCTCGCGCCGCGTGAATGGTCTGGCGCTGCAGCCCGTGTGAGTTCAATCGTGATTGACGCTCCCTATATAGACAACGTCAATCACAATTGAACCTCTCCGCGGCCTGGAGCGCAACACCACCTACTCGGTGTGTCTGGGAAAAACGGGTATAAGGACAGTTCTCTAACATTGTATGTGTACCGCTGGATTCATCGCAACGAAGAGATTCAGAATCCGCTAAAACCTTAAACACGAAAACGAGGTGACACACTGCCTTGAAGGTATAGAGGCGTCAATTTGTCAGGGTTGTCGACAAAGAAAGCTTTCTTAGAACGATATCAGGATGTTGATACCTACGATTGCCATGACAGTCGGAGAGAGAGGGTATGTCATACTGCGGCAGCCATACTGAGGTTGGATTTCCAAAGATCAGTGAGTTAAGTTAGGGTTGTGGTAACTCTTTGGACTGAGGTGGTGATAGCGAACATGTTCGCTTTGTTTGGGTACAAATGAAAAACTGTGCAGTTAGAAGCTCAAAGAGTAAAGGGCCTTGCATACTTTTGCCGCAGCGGCATTGCCGCCGCCGCGGCAAAATTGGGTGCGCGGCAAAATTTGTCGACAAAATACCCCCACTGACATTCCTTGCCGCGCGCCGCCGCGGCAAAAAAGCATGCAAGCTCTTGTCGCCGGAACCGTACCGCGGCGAAGCCGCCGCGACGTGGCTGGCCGATGCTTAACCGGGGGCAACTGTCGCCGCGGCAAAAGTCTGCAAGGCCCTTAACCATACCTTCCATGTTCGTTTTACGGTATATTAGCTCACAGAGGGCACCTGGTCCGACTTTGTCTGCATTTACGACCGCACCGCGGTTCCATCGATGGGAGGACGCTGCAGGATGCGTAAAGGGCATTCATCTTGGAGTAAACATCGCGCGCGACCTGATCCATTACAATAGATCAAATTTTCAGTTGAAAGACTACGTGAGAGCGGAGGTTCCAACAATTCGCACGCAGCCTTTGAGTACAAGTAGGGTCCGCAATTGCACCGATGTTCACTCCGGGGTGAATGCCCTGTATGAAAGGATATTTTAGCGAATAATAGTAGGGAAACATCAAAATAGAAGGAATCACACTAAAACATGTCTAAAAAGTGTAAAAACTCGAGCAGTTGGCCAACGGAGTGATGGGGTCGTAATTGCGGCCAAAGTCGGATCAGGCACCCTCTGTGAGCTAATAGACCGTAGCTACTACAGGGAACTCCAAACGTACGCGGACAGAGGCGGGACTGCGGCGCAGCGCTCTTGGGCAGAGACACGAGCGTTCTGCACGTGGCTCTGGTTTCTCTGCTCTATGCGAGGGATTCCGTGTCGAATGGGGATTTCAAGAAGGGGCTCCTTTGTGTTGAGAAGGCCGGAGGGAAACTCTGTTGTATGGAGATCTCGAGGAGGAGTCCTCTGAGTTGGGAAGGCTAAAAGATACCCGCTTTGCATGGGGATTTCGACCCTCCGAGTTGAGAAGGTTGGAGGGAACCCGCGTTGCATAACTATTTAAAGGAGGAGTCCTTTGAGTTGGGGAGGCCTGAGGGAACCCACTTTACATGGGGATTTCGATGAGGGGATCCTTTGTCTTGAGCAGGCCGAAGGGAACTCATGTCGCATAACCACTTCAAGGTGGAGTAGTCTGAGTTGGGAATGTCGGAGGGAAGCCGCGTCGCATGGGGATTTCAGTGAGGGGATTCTGAGAGTTGAGAAGGTTGGAGGGAACCCGCATTGCATAACTACATCAAGGAGGAGTTCTCTCACGGGGATTGCGATAAGGGGATCATTTGTGTTGTTAAGGCCGAAGGGACCTCGTGTCGCGTTATTTCAAGGTGGAGCCGTCTGAGCTGGAAGTGTCGGAGAGAACCGACAAGAAGAACGTCGCATGGGGATCTCAATGCGATGCCATCCGAGCTAAGAAGAGTGAAGGGAACCCGTCTCGCATAGCTATTTCAAGGAGGAGTCCTCTGAGATCGGAAGTGCGGAGGGAACCCGCTTTGCACGGGGGATTCGGTGAGGGATCGTTGAAGTTGGGAATGCCGGAGGAAGCCTGCACTGCATGAGGATTTCAATGAGGTCCTCCGAGTTGAAATTGCGGGAGGGAACCCGTGTTGCATGAAGGTTTCAAGAAGGATGCTCTGAGTATGCTTATAAAGATACAGATCATACATAGTGCGAATATTCCAGTGATTTACTCGACTCAGGGAAACGCCCAATGGAGTGCTTTCACATATTTTGAGTCGTAGCGTTTTTGAGGGCATAATCTATCCCTAAAGCTGCTTCGGACCCAGGAAATGGCTAGAAATTTATTGTTTTCGCTCTAGAAAAATGAGCAATCATAACAGTAATGTAGACGAGGACTCTTATAAAAGAAATGTTCATGTTTAAAAGCATGGTAATGAGTACGAACCCTTGCCGAACTTAAGTAATATGTGGTAAACCTGAACATCTCTGATCGCAGTCTGGCATACAGGGAAGAATGTCCATCCGTCCAGGGTGTGTAACGAAAATGTTCCACTCGGAAAATTGTCTCAGCGAGAGAAGCAAATTGCGCTTAGAGGACTTAGCCTAAATGATTAGGACACGCCAGATAAATTTTGCAGCCAAATTGTGCAAACAAGCTGAACCGAGTTGGAGCGAACATTTTCTCCTGATTGTGAGAAGGAAAATTAGACTTAGAGAGTATCGATTGTTTCCTAGAATGCGACTTTGCTTACATTAGCGTTTGGGTGTCAAGCGCTGGACTTGCGGCATGTTGTCATAGAACTGGTCTGACGAGAAGAAGACCATCAAATCTACTTTGAGACATAACAACTCGGTCTTTCCGTGATTTTTATAACAGCTGAACGGCATCGATGCTTAACGCGTTCTTCACAACATACATATGTTGAATTAAACAAGGGCGTGGGTAGATTGTTTACAGCAGTCGAATTTTGGTGCTTAAAGGCAGCACTCACGGAAATTTTTGGGTTGAAGATTTCGCGATATATCGGGGTTTTTAGGGACAATGAACTCATCGACAACGATGAAGTAGCGTGAAACACGCGAAAAACACAGAAAATGATGGCGATGTTTCATGAGTGTCCACGACGCGGACGAGTGTTCCGTGATGGGTTCCGCCGCGAAACCCTGCAAATGGTACGATTCCTGTGACCCAGCCCTGCTGAACCGCATGCGCACACCCTGGCAACGGCGTTAGCTGGCGCGACGAAGTCTTTTTTGTCCATATCGGCAGATGTGTCCACGGTAGTATCATCGCAGGTAGGCGGCCATCCACGGTGTTCAACTTACTGTTGCGATTGTCCAGCGGCTCGCTACATGGTAAGCGACTCATTTCAGAAGTAAAAATTTCCGCGAGTGCTGCCTTTGCTGTAACGACAGGACGGATGGTACGGATAGACTATGAATTTCAGGTTTGGATAGTGGTGTTGGTGAAAGA
>KN768073.1:0-13883 GCA_000816745.1 Ancylostoma duodenale | reverse complement strand
TGTTTTCGGAAAATCCCGTGCAACCACCAAGAACACGAATTCATAAAAACTGATTCACCTTCATGCCTTGGAAATGGTGTGTTGCCGACCGAACTGTTGGCAAATAAAAGTGGATATTACAACCTGTGTGGCGAAAAATAGTGTTAATAAATGTGTCCGATTCATTCTGCTTTATCGTATTGTACATACTTCCTTATGCGACAGTGTTCCCTCTCGTAAAGCTCTCAGTGCTATTACTGAACTCATTCGCATCATCGAAGCTGAGTGGAGGTCACGAAGAACGATAGGTCGTGACGGCTGCCAGCTGCACCGCGCATCATTTGTAAAGGTTGCCACGCCCTTCTCGCACGATACGCATGCTAGCCTACCCTGTACAAAGGATTGAAGGCTTTATTTGTCCCAGGGCTAGACTGAATATGGGTTTTTGGGATTTAGGACCACTGCGCAATAACCCGTAATGATTATGTGTCACATTTCAATAAAAATTAGGCTTCATATGCCTTCATACTGCTGAATTTTGCTCTAGTAGATCGTAACCATCTTCAGCATTGTAAGATAATTAATGCACACGCAACTGTTAGTGCCTGTGAATCAGGGCTGTGCGTTACTAACGCATAGGTGGAATAGTGGTGAGCATGGGTCTTCGAAAGTGAAGGTTGAACGTGAAAATCGGAGGTCCAAAAGTGGAGGTTGCCTACTAAGTTGTGTGCGTTCACACATGGATACTGGAGAAAGAGTACTAGGCAAACATATCTGAAATTGAACGCTGATCGGAAAACTGACTGGAAAATTTTGTCGCGAAAATCAAAGATTTTTCGGATTTTCCGCCCAACATTTCTCAGGATACAGAAGAGCTGAGTCGAAGCTTGGATAAGGTAGGATAGAGGAGACACAGTAGTATGCGAATATGTGCGGAAGTTGTAGCGGATTCGAAAAAGGAGCAGAGAAATGAAGTTTAAAAATTTTAATTTTTTCCGATATTTGGGACAAAATTTCAAGAAACAGGGGTGCGCTCCACGGATCTATGATGTGCATGGTAATAAGCAGTAACAGTTAAGTTAAAAACTGTAGAGAAATTCGGAGCAGACCCCGTACCTGACTCGATATTGGCGTGGGAAAATCCGGGAAAATAGGTGCATGGCAGGGTTGGGTCCGCGCCGCGGCCCGCCACGCGTCAGGTATTGATTTCCACTCAATGCCGCGTCTGGCATGTGGGGAGGAATTTCTCTATCGAACCGTACACAACATTTCCTATATTCGGTTGCTCCTACCTCCTGCCAATTTTTCCAAACATCCGGGATTTTAAACTTTTAGTCGATTTTTTCAGGCTTGGTTGAAATCGGTGTTCATCGACGCGGTTGTCTGCGTAATCATGGTACGATGCTACGTCGAATAGTATAAGACTCGGAGCTGGAATTTGTGTGGGGAGCTCTGCCGCGGTTTAGGTGAGCACGCTACAACGGGCGTACTCACCTGAAGTCTCTGCGTCTCCTCCTTCAGTGCACTATTTCGCCAGGCAAGGTGAGCACGCCCGTTATAGCGTGCTCACCTAACGGCCGGCAGAGCTTCTCACGCAAATTCCAGCTCCGAGTCCTATATTAGTCGACGCAGCATAGTGAGCTGATTATGCAGACAACCGCGCCGATGGAGAGCGGTTTCAACCAAGCCTGAAAAAATCGATTAAAAGTTCAAAATTCCGGATGTTTGGAAAAATTGGCGGGTGGTAGGAACAATCGAATATAGAAGTGTTGTATACGGTTCGATAGAGAAGATCCTCCCCACATGCCAGACAAACGCGCCATTGAATGGAAATCAATACCTGGCGCGTGGCGGGCCGCGGCGCGGACCCAACCCTGCCATGCACCTATTTTTCTGGATCTTCCCACGCCAATATCGACTCAGGTAGGGGGTCTGCTCCAAACATCTCTATACTTTTTAACTCATCTGTTACTGCTTATTACCAAGCATATCACAGATCCGTGGAGCACGCCCCTGTTTTCCTGAAAATCCGTCCCAAAAATCGAAAAAAAAATGGAAAAATTTAAACTTCATTTCTCTGCCTCTTTTTCAAATCCGCTGCCATTTTTGCACATATTCACGTACTACCACGTTGCATCTGTCTTACCTTTGCCCTGAAATTGAGCAAGATTACATGTTCTTCTCACATCTGTGGAGTGTTGGGGGAGGCTTCGCTTCCCTCCCCCCCCCCGCCCAAAGTGAAGGTCCCCCCCCCTTGGCTCGGCTAAAAGTGAAGGTTGGGTGAGCACGATACTCAGGGTATTCCACCTATGTACTAACGTAACGAACGTAACGAATTAACCCATTAACGCTTAACGGCCATTTTTGGCCTAACGTACTGAATTGACGAACTGACGAAAAATGCCAAAAATTTGTTAGAATCCATTTCGTTAATAGGCCAAATATTATCTGAAATGCGTGCTTCTCCCTCTCTACACAACGTTCTCGTAATATACAGCAGATCCTACGTATAATGACGACGATTGTGTAAAATAATCTACAGTAAGGCACCCGAAGAACATTCTGCTTTAATGGATATTTGGTACTATTGTACTTCAGCGGCCCCACTATCGACCCCAAACTCAAAGTCATGGATTCCCCTGAAAACTTGCACACAGCGGTTATTCGAGATGATGATCACGAATATCATATTCATTTCATATGAAATTATCGATTTCATCGATTTTGTCGATTTTTTCAAAGTTCGACTCATATCTCAAATCTCTCTGAAAAAGTACATTTTGAGGTTTGTGAAGTTGCTGATCACGAATATAATCACGGTTTTGCAGTATGGTCTCGATTTCGTTGATTTTCTCAAGATTTTCCTCTGTAAGGCTGTGTTGTTTCCGACTTTACTGGAGGTTTCGCCATCAAGCCGACCTTTCCTTGCGAAATCTTTACAGTATTTGTAACCAGCACCTTCAAAAACCCCCGTATGCAAGCTCTTAGAGAGATCCGAGAGAGGTCCATACTTGGGGAAAATTGATAAAATCAATAACTTCGATACTGTCATGCAAAATGAATGTAATATTCGTGATCAGCACCTCGAATTACCACCATGGGCAAGTTTTCAGAGGAATCCATGACTTTGAGTTTGGGACTGATAGTGGGGCCGCTGAAGTACGATAGTACCGGACATTTTATTATCTTATTAATAGCTTTCATGAACTAAAGCCATAGCTGTGGATATAGCTGTATAATTTTCGGGATAGATATGCGAATGAGAACTTTAATGAACCTGCAACTATTTTAGGAAGTAGAGAACACCTTGCGCATAATCCATCACATTCCCAAAGGCAGCTCTATCATTTGTCTTTTTTCAGTCGTCTGACCATTGCCTATGTCTGTTTTTCTGTATGCATTGGAGCGAAACTATAATTTTTGAGTCTTCTCGTCTTGCTATACCATGTTTCCAGAGCCAGAAGTAAACAATGTTTGCATTTGCTACAACTTTTTGTTAACACAGCTTATTTGCCTTTAATATTAGTCAGGGACCTCGACCGCTTCTTACAGCTGATGACATTTATCAAAATATTCACAAATCCGTCTTCTAACGAATTAACGGATTAACGGATTAACGGAATCTGAAATTTTTCTAACCCACAGCCCTGCTGTGAATCTCTCTATCTATCTTGAGGCGGGGCTACGATTGCATGGGATATTAACACACGAGTTCATAGCAGCCAACTATTGCCAGCTATCGTTCTTCCTAGCATACCCCCATCGAAACTTCTCTGTCTAAGCAGGCGATAATGAAATTAGCTGGATCTGCCATCTTCCTCGATTATGTTGTTGCGAAATTAATTGCCGAAATGGATTCTTCAGTTCAAGATTTTGTAAATCGGCTCAAACACTATTTTTTCATCTGTTCAGCAACCATTCAATTCACTAGATCCTCCCCGACAACTCATCTGCACGTCTTCAAAACAAAAACTGAAATCACGAGAATCCGCAGACTTTTGGAAGGCAGTTTTATCATGCTTCAGATCAGCAACCTGCTGCTGTCGCAGGATTGCGTCTGGAGCGCGGAAAAATGATATACGGTAGGGTAGTGGTCTGAGGAATGAGGGAATGAGCGCATTGAAAGAGGACCTCGATGCATCACTGCATCAGTTTCTACCGGATGAGTTTTGGTTGTGTGACTTAGCGTTACCCTGGAGCAGACCAGCCTTTGTTCACCATTGCCGATCACATCTATGGCAGATTTGCGGACATCAACTTGAAATTGCAATTCCTGACACAATGCCATGTAATCTCGAGCCGTCACCATTCCACCTCCAAAACGTCGTACTCTTTCTCCACGTATCTGGCCAAGAACCCACGGATATATTTGAAGAAAATTTACAAGGAGCACGCCCCCGCCAGAAGTACAGTCCACAAGTGGCGCTCGAAATTTGCGTCGGGAGACTATTCCATCGAAGATGAAGACCGCTCAGGAAGCTTGATGGAGTTGGATTTGAACTTGCTGCGGAGACGGGTGGAAGTCGATCCGAATCAAACCACTCGAAAACTCACATTCGCTCTTAAGGTGAATAAAACCACAGTTGTTCGCGGATTGAAGTCAACTGGCAAGGTGCGAATATTCGGTCGATGGGTACCAGATACTATGACGAAGTATGACATGGACCGCCGTGCTGTTACGGCACATTCTCTCCTCACGCTCAAGCACACCCACACATGGATTAGGCACCTAGTCACCGGGGATGAGAAATGGATTCTCTCTTCTAACATTCGCCGGCGTGTCCAATGGGTTGACAAAGGTGCGGATGCGGAAAACGTCTCTAAGCCCAAGGTACAGGTCAAAAAGGTTATGTCTGCATCTGGTGGAGCGTACACGGCGTCGGGTGCTGGGAGCTGCTCTCCGAGGGATCCACAGCCACTGCGGACTTCTACATTGAGCAACTGAGGAATCGATGAAATGCGCGCTCTCAGCAGCACGAAGTCTACTCCCAGCGCAAGAACGCTTGGTCGCACATTGCAAGAACGACCAAGGCTGAACTGATGAAGTCCGGCCGGACCAGTTTACCACACCCACTATATTCCCCAGACCTGGCTTCCTCGGTTTACCACCTTTTTCCCATCTCCAACATAATCTGCATGGTCAAGAGTTCCAAACTTGCGCCTACATCAAAAAGGCACTCGAGCAGTTCTTCTAGGACCAGTCCCCAGCCTTTTAAAGCAAGGGCATCTACGATCTGCCTAAATGTTGGCAGAAGACCATCGATGCTAATGGGGCATACTTCAAATGATTCACAGTTGTCATTTAAGAATTGAAAAGAAAATAAAAATGTTGCCAATTTGTCCGAGAACCTTCGACTCAACCTAATATCTACCGATACTAACTCACGCTCATTTTTATCGTACAGGAGCCAAGTTCCATCTATAGCTATTACACGTTCTAGAAATGGGTAGTTTGTGGGGCGAAAAATTAAGTTAGAAACGATCTCACAGCAGGTGAGACGCTTGTCATCTGTGAGATCGTGGGGTGTTCACTTCTTCACCCTCCCTCCCAAGTCGATCGATGTTATGATCTTTGAAACTATAGTATAGTGGAGGTCCATTCCTGCTCTAAACGTCCAAATGGTAAGACCCGGTTCAGCTTCCTCGACTGTCCTCAATGCTTGATCATCAGTGAACAAGGAAACAACCTGCGGTCACGACCATGGTAGCCTTGGCGAGAAAAATCTTCGAAAAAAATTCGCGATTTAGTGGCTCGCTGCCCAATGGGAAGGAGATTGCAAGCCGAAACAAATGCAGGATTATTGCATACATCTGACAAAGAGTGATCAATTGAAGTCATTGACCATAACCAAATCGCGTCGACTCATCAGTTGTTCGTGACTGCATAAAAATCCTCAGGAAAGAGCTTCCAGATCATTCAAGCAGCATTAGAAAGAGGAGGAAAAGCCCTACGAGAAAATTACATAGGTTGGGCTGAAGTTGCTCAAATTGGGCAGAAGAGAGAAGTTTAGTTGAGCATACTCCGAAACTGCAATTATTTTCGCAACAACTTGATACCTTTGAGATTGGGTTTGGACCTGTCGGACGTCACGCATACGGAAACGTGGGGAGTTCGACCACAGTTGCTGTAGTTTGCTTTCTTAAACTGCTACTGTTCTGGAAGCATTTCCAGCACGCCTTGTTTTGCTTGAGTAGTTCGCGACGTTTCAAATTGTCAACGACAGCCCTGCACATTGAGGGCTGATGGCTTGACCTGCAGAAAAATAATGTATATCGATACTTGACTGTAGCGATTATCCGTTCCGTAATTCTTCGGCTGACTGGGTCCAAGGCGAAGTTCTATGTACGCTTTGGCCGTTATTTTCCGTTCCAGGGCCTCCAGCAGGTCGTCGACCTTCAATATTTCCGTTTCCTAGTTTTTTTCTTAGCAGGATATCTTTTACGATTTCGTGAGGAAATTTCTTCATAACGGTCTCTGTCCACATGGGATCACTTGTGTCCCGGATGTCGTAGCCAGCTGAGACCATTTGATTGACTGAAGTCTTGATGGAGTCAAAACAATCCTGACAGCTTTCTGCTCTGCAGCCTCTGCTACCTTTAATTCGAAAAGTTCCTAAACAATTTTTGACCTGCTCGTTGGCTTGTTGCCGAATCGCTTTGTTATGGTTTCTACCATCCAGCTGTAATTGCTTGGTACCGGTTTAATATCACGGATGGTTTTTTCTGCTGATCATTTGAGGCTTTCCTTGAGGAGCCCGATTTTTTCGATGGTAAAGAGTTCGTCGTTTCTGTGTTCAAGAACTCAAATATGGCCCAGAACTCTGGAAACTCTTCTTGGTTTCCATGAAATTTAGGCAACGTGATCGATTCGTTTGGCAGTTCGAGGTTTTTTTCATGTTTATGGATGAATTCGTCTCAATATCCTCACTGCTGGGGATGCTGGACTCCACCGCCTCGGTGCACAGTGGGCAGTTTCGCAAATCTAGCCGCTCAAAATGTAGATTTCGACCTGTCATATCACGTGGCGGTTACTACCAAAGTATTCGCCGGTAGTGCGCGCATACGAAACAAGTGGTTTTTTGACGACCGATCACCTGACGGGGCATGACTAGATGAGGAAAAGATACCGTATCAATCCAACACCGCCTAGGTAGAACAGACGAGTACTTCATGAGTTGCCTCTGTCGTCTATGCGGTCGTATGAATTTCCTGTTTAGAATTCCTCTAATAGATCTTGGAATAAGCTTTCATAATTTCTGGAAACTACATTTCCCATGAAAAAAATCCAAACTTGTCTGAGAAATGAGCGATTGAGCACTTGACCTATTTGTGTTTTCGTGTAAATCTAAAAAAAAATCCACGAGATTCCGCTTAGAAAATATGGGGAAATATATGAAAAATATGTAAATATGGCTAGCAGTAAGCAGTCTTCCTGTATTCGAGCATGTGTGTTATTTTTGCGACCACCTGCGACCTCTGCAGGGCACACTTCTTTGTGGGCCGAAACCGCTACACCCTAGGGCAGATCTTTCCGATATGTTTGAAGGAAATGGGCATTCAATTCCGCATGGAGCTCTGTTTTTAGAATGTCATTGCGGGTAATGGTACGCAAGACTTTTGCGGGTCAAGAGGTTTGCCTAGGCAACACCTGTGACTTGTTAGTCTCGCGCTAATAGAGCACATCTCGAAAGAAAATGAGCGCAGACGAAGCGCGAGTTTTGAGCTTATAATCATACTTAGTATTAATTGGCATTTTATGTGTGTTTGTTTGTGCAAGAGAACCAGCCATCAAAAATGGAAAATATCTATACCATCGTGCTTAGCGCATCGAGTTACGTACGAAAATGTGGTAAATTTTGATTTTTAACTTGATTTAAAGGTGTTTTGAGCCAGCTTTGTCATGTTCAGACATGTTAGTGGCCGGCAGTTGTTTTCATTACAGTCGGAATGAATGAGATAGGCACGTGATTACAGGATAGTATAAAAGGAGAGAGATAGGTAGGATACCTTTACAACGAAGAGGAGGAACCACGCGGACGAGAGAGATGACACGGATGAGGATTGCCTAATAGTGTATGTTACAGGTGGGCCGGCGGTGTGATAAGGATGCTCCGGCGTCCAAAAGGGGGAAACGCCCGGAAACGGGTCCGACAGCGTGATAAGGGTGCACCGGCGTCGAAAACTGCAGGAACACCTGGAGACGGGTCCAACGGCGTGATAAGGGTGCACCAGCGTCGAAAACTGGAGGAACGCCCGGAAACGGGTCCGACGGCGTGATAAGGGCGCACCGGAGTCGAAAACTACAGGAACAACCGAAGACGGGTCCAACGGCGTGATAAGGGTGCACCGGCGTCGAAAACTGGAGGAACACCCGGAGACGGGTCCAACGGCATGATAAGGGTTCACCGTCGTCCAAAATCGGGGAGACACCTGAAGTCGGGTCCGACGGCGTGATAAGGGTGCACCGGTGTCCAAAAGTGGGGAAACGCCTGGGGTCGGGTCCAGTGGTGTGAAAAGAGTGCGCCGGTGTTCAGTCCCAACCCCAATTTGCACTGATTCAGTCATTCTCTGCTATTTGCGTTCACCACAGCGAACCGAACTGTATTACCACAAATGGTTGGAAAGGAGCTGTCCATAATGGGTCAATGGTTCTGTGGGGTGAAGACTACTTCTCTGTGGATAGCGTCTGTTCATCCATCCGCATTAATCTTATCTGTGGACACTGAAAATATGCGAGCGAAGCGAGCACGAACAGAAGCCTGAGAGTTCGGCGTCAGCCGGACGATCAGGCTGGTGTTAATAAAGAAGTATTGAAATCGGCTAGGTAGAGACCACTCTGAGGGAAACTAACAGGAACAGAAAATTTGGTGGAGAAAATACCAATCAAAAGTGGAATAATATCGTCTTCAAAGACATCCTATGGTGGGCTACCCTAAAGGCGACCAAACAGGGGTGGCGGACGCATGCCGGTGAGTCATTTCCATCAAATCTCGCGTGAAACGAACATTATCGAGTCATCAACGAGGACAGTTGTGAGGAAACAATTAAAGAGGAACTTCTTGAAAGGGAACAAGTATCACCCGGTCGTGGAGCCCACAAGAAGATCCATGATTGGCGCTAGCATAACTTTTCCAAATTGCCAACTTTAGTCGGTGGCCTACCAACTCCTTCGGCACGGGTTACTCAAATCCTGAGGTCGGCATAGTTTTTAGACTTTTCCGACAAAACGATACTTTATGAGCGGTTACCCTCACCGGGTTACTCTATCTGGGGGACACATAGAATCGATGCATACCAGGAACCACATATTGGCGTTGATGGGCTTGAGCGAGCTCTTTACAAAAACTCGAGAGTGATAGCAACCACTACTTGCGTGCCGCGGACTATATCCACTTGGCAAGTTTGAAGGCCCTATGTCGACAGTGATAGAGTGGCATTCGAAATCGAATGTAGATTATTGTTGCTGTAAGAGTACCTAACATTTCCTCTTAGAGACCTCCCCGTTATTATAGCTTCTTCGTTCAGGAAGTTAAATTTATCTGGTACCCATAATTTTGGCCCACCCTGTACATGACTCTGTGCTCTCAGGCTCTATTGCAAAAGTACTGGAAATCCCCCCCCCCCTCCCCTAAACCATTGGCTTCCATGGGCCATGTGCAGTGCATAGAAGCAGCAGACCAGACAGAGCACATATGCTTCAAAGTAAAAGAATTTATTCACCGGTTCTCTAGAAAAATAATTTTGAGCGGCTACATGTTCGAAATTACACACTGTGCGGTGTAATGTGAGTTCTCCCTTTGACATGAATGTTGTGTGGGAACTTTGGGCTAGAACCTAAACTTTGGGCTATTTTTTGCAAGTTTATTCCGATGTCTGCGATTTGAGTGAAGGCGAATGAAATAGCATCTTTCATATAGCTCTTCCACATTCCCCTCTCCAATTCCAATCATGTCTGAATCGACCACCCTCTTCATTCTGTTCTGTTCTATATAATAAGAGCTCAGCCTGTTCACGTGTGTGTCTGTAAGTATGTCAGTATGTAAGTATATGTGTGTCAGACCGTTACAAATTCCACTGTTGGTCAGTGGTCGTGGTTGTGATCATATAAAAGGCTTAGAACGGGTGTAGTGTGGTGGAGTGGGGTAGGGGTGAGATCGAGCAGAAGGTCAGGTGGCATCGACGGGGAAGCGTGTGTCGGCGTCCAATTATGGGTAGACGCCTGAAGATGGGTCCACCGCCGTGATAAGGATGCGCTACCGCCCAAAAATAGGGCAGACGGGTTCACCGCTGTGATAAGGGTGCACTTGCGCCCAAAGTGGGGGAGACGGGTCCACGGTGGTGATAAGGTGCGCCAGCGCACAAAGTGGTGAGATAATCTAATAAGTGGTGAGAGGGTGGTGAGAAGTGGTCTAAGTGGTGAGAACCACAGAGGGCTCCAATGTCATGGTAATGGTACGCCGTCATCCAAAAGTGGAGAAACACTGCGGTTTGGATGCGTTTCTGGATTAGAGATATGCCGATACTTGCTTCGACCTTCCCTCCTACATTTTCCTCTAACAGCCTGGATGTAAGTTATTCTCTTCCACATTCCCCTCTTCAATTCCAATCGTGTCTGAATCGACCACCCTCTTCATTCTGTTTATGTACACCGGTAGATTTATCATTTCAATTTCCACAACTGCCAGCTAAACATAAATCATTTCATAAGATCGTTTGCATTGAATCGGTCACATCCAATTATTCATAGCCCCTGGGGCTGTGAAGAATGCTAGCGAAGCGAGCATCAATAGAAGTCTGGAAGTCAGGCGTCAGCCGAACGGCAAGACTGGCTGTTAAATACTGGTACTCTCTTTCCAGTTCTTCAATCTCTGCAATGATATCTTTTTGCTCTGTTCTTGACATTACACTCATATAAAATTCTTCCACTCTTTCAATTTTGTTCTCTAGTTTGTCAATATGCAACCTAACTTGCCCTAAGCACGTTGCGAGTAGTACTAGGTTGTTCGAACACTTCATTGATTATCATCTTCAGAATAATCGACTTCTTCTCCGTAACCCTCATATTCTTTGAGGATATCTGCCAGATTGGAAGAGTTTGTTGTTATTGCTTTTTTGTAGAGATAAATCTCCATTTTTGCTTGCGCGAACTCTTGGAGTGAAAAAAAAGTAGCTGCTGTTGAGCTTGGAATGCAAAAAGTTAGCCGCTTTTGAGCTTGCAGCAAAAAAGGTAAGCTGCTGTTGAGCTTAAGATGCTGGGCAAACGAAGGTTTGCGAATTTAGGCTAACTGAGTCCCTAGGTTAGGCAAGTCTAACCTTAAATGCGGCTTTAGTTTAGCCGATGCACCAAAAAAATGTGGTGGCTTAGGCGGATGGGTGGCGCCTGTGAGTCCTCTGGCTGTTGGATGGCGCCTCTCGAGGTAAATATTATAGATGATTCAGTGACAAACAAGTTTTATCTCAATGAACATTAGCGTCTTGCTAATGTCAATACAACAATAGAGAGTGAAGCTGGCTCTCCGCCAACATATCAGTTGCGCAAGCGCAAGAAGCGCTGCTTTTTTCGAAGCAAATCGCCACGGTATTTGGGAACAATGGAATAAGGAACTTATTTCTCTCAGAGATAGCCAGAGAGTTTTGCTCAAACAACCTCGGCATGTAACAGACGTTCCTCAAGTATACGAAAATGCTCTTGTAGAACAAGAGTTACTTCCACAAGGTAACTGGATGTACGGCAGAGTAACTGAAATAATACTGAGTGTTATATTATAAGTGTTATATTATTGTGTTATATTAAGTGTTCGGCCTTCGTAGCCGAATTTTTCTCGGAGACCTGCCGTCCTCATCTGACGGAGACTAATCACCTCCAATCAGAGGGTTGCTTCAAATTTTAACATGAAGCAAGCACATCTTTTTTTTCATGGGTATGAAGAATTGATACCGCTCATTGTTAGCTTTACAACTACCGATCCATCACTTGTTTCCGTTCATAAGGTGTCGTTTTGTAGGAAAAGTATAAAAACTATGCCGACCTTAGGATTTGAGCGACCCGTGCTCCGAACGACGTCTTACTAGAAAGCACACGTCCCTTGCATGGAAAATGCGGAGGAACATATTATTTTTGAAAAAGTTTTGGATGATTGCGATATGGGTTGTTGATATAGCTTGTTCCATGTTCGTAAACGACATAAAAACACAGATTGGTAAACGGTAAGCACACGCAGATCAATTGTGGGCAATTTGGAACAAATTCTGCAGTATAGAATATCACGAAGTTTGTTCATGCACATAATTTATTCCCATTGTAACAATTACAAAGAAACATTCGTTGCTTCGTGATTTCAGCGACGGCAAAGTCCACCGAAGCATGTTGCACCAACCGTGCCGCAACGGTTGCATTTGGGACCAGGCTTATAGATCTGCTTTCCTGCTCCGAACTGTCCGCTGCAAAATAGTTAAATAATCAGCTTTGTTGAGTATGCATGTGTGTATAACTGAGACATGTGAGCCAATGCTTACGCGGGTCCATAGTGACATACAGCATTGATGAACGATGGGCAGTGGTATATGGCGCAGCCAATATGCTCATGAGTGTCCCAAGCCATCTGAAAAGTTGTATAATTCATTTCTTGCCACATTTTCAATTCTATTGTAAGGGAATAATCTTTTTTACCTTAGCGAAATGTGCTATTGGGTAACTGGTGTGGAAGATGTTTTTAGTCTGATCGAGTGTAAAGCTTGCAATCTCATTCCACCAACGATTTGAAGCCTAAATCAAAGCTTCTAATGAGCAGCCAGCTTCAGGATGAACTTTCAATATGTGGTGAAGACATACCCTGGTTGCCACAGTCATCAGATCGAGATTTTTGTTGGGGAAGGTGTACCTGTTCTCGGCCCAGTTGCGACGACTAGACGCAGGAGAATCCGCATCTATGCACTGCTTTGCCCATTCGAAAGCTGTTTTCTCTGCTTCACAATTATATTTCTGAATGGGTCCACATCATTTTTCACTTCAGAAAGCGGCACACAAATCTTCTGACACCGAGTATTCATACTCACGATCTCCATCATCTTTGATCCTGACCGCAGTTTCGTTCCCGAGTTCCCGTTGGGAACAAGTTGGTTGACGAGATTCAACCTATAAATGTATAGTTCCAAAAGGGAAAAGAAAAGATGGAAAACATCATGATTTATTTCGAAATGTATCACTCATTTCAGTAGAAGTGGTTGGTAAGAAAGGAGGATTTCTATGCACCTGTGATTGTTGTGAAGATTTTTGAAAGTCTTCCTCATACCGTCAGCCATTATATATCCATTGTTTGGACACATCGAAGTTCTATCTGGAACAAAGCTAAGATAGTTGAATAAAAATAGAACTAGGAATAACAGATATAAAACACTTGGTGATTCAGTTGCTCTCGAATTAGTGGAGTCTTCTGTAGCTATATTAAATATGATTTCGAGAAATGAGTCTGCCACAGCTTTAAGAATTAGCTCTGTATTTGTTGAAATTTTGATTTGATTGAAATCTTTCTGTGCTCTACTAGGATGATCCGTGCCGTACAGCAATGCTTCCAACGAACGTCGCAACTTCGATGGATGTATGCTAGCGCTGACGATAAGTGGTGTGAGGGCTTACATGAAGATGCGACGCGCGTTGCTTCTGCAATTGTACTGTTTGCGCCTCTCGGTGCTGATATGATATAAATGTGCTGTTTCTATCAATGTCATTCCCTATGCAGCACATTTCCGGTCATATCGTTGAATGTTTGAATAAATAAATAATTTTATAGCAATAGTTCTTCGGTAAATTCTAAACCAATCAGCAAACCAGCGTCGCGTTTCGAAATAATTTCAAATTACAAGGTTCCATAACAGCAGAGGCTTGCCTGGTGCAACTGTTGATG
>KN768072.1:0-13943 GCA_000816745.1 Ancylostoma duodenale | reverse complement strand
TGTGGGAGGAAGACACAGGTCAGTATCACTATTTTCACTTCCTAGGCTGGGACTCATAAAACATTGCCTACACAAACAGCGTGATTGGTTCACTTGTAGAGCACATAATGTTAAAAGACGCAAGACGTGGGAATTGGGTATCTAACCTGCTTTTGCTCGGTAGTTCTAGTTCTTGGTACGGTGAGTCACCGAGGAAGTCCTCGGTTGTGGCCATTTGATCGCATCACAGCGAGCAAAGTTCGAGGGATCAGCTGTGACTCATCGTGATCGGAGCAGATTGATGACAGGCGTATGCTTCGTGAACCGGTCCACGGCAATTAAGTCTGTACTTTCGACTATCGATGGAAAGCAAGGGATTTTTTTTTTAGGAACAGGGTATCTACTGGTTGGGAAACATTCAGAAAGGTCAATTCATTTTCTTTCATCAAAAGACAGTTTTTGGTCCACTTATTTTAGTTGGCTTCTATGCAAATGATTCAAGAAGAGAGGGTGCCACACTTGCCTCATACATATTCATCACTGCTCCCTTATTATTCTCACTCGCAGCTTCTGTTTTGAGTGAAATGTCGTTTCAGGACCAGATCCAGATGACCTACTTGATGCAGGATACACGAACTCTAATGGTGAATTCCAACTCCAAGGCGGAACAATAGAGACGACTCCCATTGACCCAGTCTTGAAAATTTACCATGATTGCAATGACGTGACTGGTTTCCTGAGCGTTCCCAAAGTAAGTTGGTTTATTCTGGACATATTTCCTCTAAATCGTTGCTTGTTCGTATTAATGAACTCACTGGTCTATTATCGCGAATTTCCAGCCTGGCAGCAGAAAGGTGAGATTCTCTTTACCAGACAAGTACATCAGCGATGGAATGGTTCCTAAAAAAGTCATGGACATCGGTGTTATTAATCTTGAAGTGGAATTCGAAAAGGAAGGACGCGAATTTATTGTTGACTAGGTGGTCAATAAACTCTTCACTGTTTCTTTCTATGTTTACATTTTTGTTGTGAACGCATCATATGGTTGTACATAATCCGATCTGTTGGTTGGCGAAATACTGCACAAGTAAAGCATTTCTTCTAGATGTTCTCAAGATTCTCTCAGAAGCGAAACAACTTATATGTGGACATTTCATTGTGCTCATTTTCTCGACAAAGTCCATACATTTATGATGCTTCACCACATCACATAAACATATTTTTATCATTTTGATTTCGTTTACTCATCATGCTCAGAGATGTGCAAAAACACCCATTATGAACAACCAGGATGAAGGCCGGAAGTAAAAAAAAGAAAACGAAGAATGAAAAAAAAGATAGAGATGACACAATTCTACTGAAGCGTTTTCTGAGCATTTAACTCTTGAAGGAAAGTTCATGCCGGTTTCAGTACAACACATCAAATTGGTAGGTGGTATGTAGCTCATGCATCACGAGCATCACGCATAGCTTAGTATCACACATTGAACGACAGTCAGAAGGCTAAGGAGTATACTTAAGACGAAATTCTTTATTCTTTATTCTCTACATCGCAACGGAACGAACGATATCGTTCTGCATCTGCGGAGAGTTCGGCTGTTCTCTTAATCTCCCCGTGTATCCGTTTCTTCAAGTTCAACATTGCCTACTTGTGGGGATCTTCTATGGTCAAGCATCACTCTTGAGCTCATCTGCCTCAAATCCCCACTTCATACGCATAAATGACGCTTCAGCTGATCGCCTACATCTCTGCCGTACGTTTACAGTTCAATCAAGTTTGGCTTCAAAACAGAAAGCAGGCTCCGATGCCTCATTGAACTACGTAGGACGAAATTAAAGTCATTTTATTCTGAACCGAGCGTTCGAATGTTCGAGAAAGACGGATTCGTACTATCTCGCTCATCTTTTTGTTTCTCTCCTTCTTTTCTAACTCCGAATTTTCGGCTTACCCATATCCGAGCATTCGAATGTTGTTTATTCCTAACAATATGCGCTCGGCCCCGATAATGCCATTCATGCTTGGTTGAACTTGGTACTCATACAATACCACAACTTTCTGCAAGGAGTCGCTGGGTCAGCTTAGAGCACTACAGGGTGCGGAAAAAGTATTGATAGTAAAATCGACCTCTACTACAGCGCCACTGATACAGTAATCGCTACATTTTTATTAAGTAAGATTATTACCTAAGTGAAAATTGGTATTCCATAATTCATTTTTGGCTCGGTCTGCTTTTGTCCTGATACGCTCGCGGAAACGACGCGGAAAGGCATCCATGGTGCGCCGCAGGTAGTCCGCATCGAGATTTTTCGATCCAAAGGTCAGAACAGCATTTGAAGAAGCGATACTCTTGTCAGGTCTAACACAGGATCTTGCTTGCAACCTCTCCATACCGAGTAATCAAGTGGATCCGGACTATTCCGTGGCCAGATGAGATCGCAAAGACTTGCTTGGCACCACTGTTTGGGAAGCCTCATCGGCTGGTGCGGAATCTTGTTGGAACACGTTTGGGTTGTTTCCAAAATGGTAAGTTAGCCATGGGAGGACACGAGCACAAGTGATTTGACCATACAAAGCGACGCACAAAAACATTAAGAAAAAATTATCAAAACTTTTTCCGCACCCTGTAATAATAAATGGGAAAAGTCAGTCATCCTGTTTCCGTTTCGTTCCCCAACACTATAAGGAAACAAGACAAAGAATATGGCTTTCCAGGGACCTCATCAGCAGCGATGGAAGATCATATTGAACAAAAATGTCGGTGAAGGAACTAACCTTTTTTTCCTTTGCTTCTTTCTTCCTCCTTGTTCGTGGTGGTCGGCGGTCGGTAGGCAGGTTCCTGAATATGTTAGATAGTCGTAGCAGGAACAACGAATAAAAGTTGTAGTGTGGAATCAGGCGAATAACATACATAGAACGCAGGTCACAATCAGACTTGATAGCAAAATATCGTGGAGGCAATCAATGATGATAAATTCAACAAAATCATTTCAAATGAAAACCGGTATTTCATCTAGCATTTCACAGATTGGAATGACCACAACTTTCAGAGCCATGCAATTAAAACTCTTTGCCTCTTCCAGATCACAAGAATATACTCATCTCTCCAATGTTGCAGCTATGATGTTACGCCACTGGCAACCACTAATTGACACCATGAGCGAATGTTTTATATGCCTTTACTAAACAAAGAAGCTGGCGAAGACAGGCCGAGTTCTAGCATGATTTCGAGGCCTTCTTATACGTAAGTCTTTTGTGGATTCTTCTCTAGAATCCACAAAGCTTCCGAAGTTTTTCGACATTTGGGATATTTTTACGTGGATATTTCGTTGGGATATTTTTAACGACCTTTAAATTCACTCCAGAAACCGCTGTGGTGACGAAACCCTTCGCGACTAGCTGTTATCTCAACGCCCCACTTCAATGCTATTTCAAAGCAAATTTGTCAAATATCAGAAAACCTCAGCCCATGATCGAAGCCTTCACCCACAGTCCCTTCAGCTCTGATCAGCCTTTTGAAAAGTCCGAAAGGTGAGATTGCGAATATGTATGAGTGTATTGTAGTTGCTGTTTGGCTACTCATGCGACAATTCCCTAAATGTCTCAGAAATCTTGATCCTTCATTCATTGTTGCCGCAAGGACCATGGATCCTCTCGAACTTTCTCCAACCACCCCTCGATGTCCCGCTACAGTTCCTTCTTCTTTTCAAGTCCCAAAACCGCAGGGCTGAAATACTCAGCGTAGATGGCTTGAGTTCAGTTATCGAAAATACCTTCATTGCACAGACAGCCGTAAATGTTTGCGTATGCTCAGCGTAGGCGTGGCCGAAATCCGGTTCCGCGTATCCCCCTCACCGTTTGTGAGTTACGTAAAGGCGCACAGTTTTATCCATTCTCATAAGTTCATGCCGGTAGTGGCGTGCTCTACCTTTTAGCCAATTTAAGGACCCTGTTGTTGATCTTCCGATAACCGCTCACCTTGAAAACCTTGAAAAAACCAACAGCTCTGCAATCTCTGTAATCTCTTCGAGCAGACAACTTTGATTGAGACTCAAATTCACTGCAAACGTGCCACAGAATCCGCGTGCGTGGGCATGAGTACTCAAAACACCTCAGCCGTCTCTATTTCCAAATCGGTCAATTTCGTGCAGGTATGGTATCAAAGTGCAGTGGCAACCAAACACAAAGTATATAGAGTCTATTCAATGCTGCAGCGCATATGCTGGATCATGTTTCTGTTTTTCCAATGGCAGGAATACTCTACAGCATAGTTTTATCAATATCAGCATCTCTCCGTGTCGGCAACCACAAAACAACGCTGTTTGACAAAGCCTTTGATATTGTTGCCCTCCCAAGACCCGCAGGATATCCGTACCCTTCGTAGTGTGATCTTTGTAAAATGTCGTTTACTCGCCTATGCTTTTCCAAAGTGATTGTCCTTAGGTAAAGGCGGAAATGATGGTTTTTGGTGAACAATACGAAGTTTCATTCCTCTTTACATACTTCTATATGTACTGCTGTTTTAAAAGTATCTACTTGGTGGTCACTTCGCACAAGTTCATCGAAGGATTTGTAGCTGAAGCACAATATAGGATGCCAATGATATATTGCTGTGACATGCTCGAAGTTTAGCTGTACACGGGATCTCAACAACACTCATTTGATATTCTTCACAGCTTAGAATACGTTTAATGCATTGAGAACAGCGCTATTCTCTGCATGCTCTTGCACTATCCCATACCTCTATTCTTTTATATTCCTCCACAACTTTAACAAAAACGTGCTGTGCTCAAATCATTCCATAAGTGTTACTGGTTTAGTACTATGTCAATTCATAAGTTCTGTGCTGAGAAAAAATGCTTCTCAATTAGGCAATAATTGTTGCAACGCAGGTCACCGTTACCTAAAAGGAGCGTCATAACGTCTAGCACAGCTTACATAGTAATGCGGCAGTACCTCAATTCACAATATGTAGTGGTACGGCCTCAACGGCCAACACAATAGCAACTCAGATAACTCATCAGAATAGAATATGTCGCCACTAGCACATTCTATAGGTCATTACCGTGAACGACTTCTCTATCTGTTACGCAGGTCCACGACCCCGTTCGTGTAGAAGAAGCACAGCACAGAATCAGAACGCTCCGACACAGCTGCCATCTGGGGTTAACTATCTGTGGGATTTCTTCCTACTTCCTGCTGTCATCTAGGAGTGACGATCTGTGCGATTTCTTCCCACTCCAACGGATTTAGTGAAGTGAGGAGGTGCTTGAGGTAAACTTGACGTCCCATGCTCTTTGCTTCCTAGTTTTCCCCCACTCAAGTACTGCTAGACAACACATTCCGTACTTACAAGGCACAAGTTTTCGTTTTGACATTTTTGTTACGTTTGAAAAAGAAACTCTAGGAAAATGTTTGTTACTACAAGAATAAGTGAGAACCATGAGATTGCAGTAGACGTTGACGCCGCTGTTTCCCAGTATCTTGAGTTACGTTGACTAAAACTGAGAATCGGAGGTCATAGCCCTCCTCTCAGGAGAACGGTTCTCGCGGTACGCCAAATATGACATTTCGATGCAGCTCTACTATCAACGGCCTATAACGGATGTAGCCTCATGAATATGAGGACACCTTTCTCTATGCATCCCTGAAAAGTAGCTGCATTTTTTGCCAAAGTTATGGATTTTCAAGTTTGTTTAAAGCCTAAGGAGCGATCTTACTGCACCCAAGAAGACATCAGTCCACCCGAGCATGAGTTGAGGTACACCACGCTAGTAAGGGTAGCGGAATACTCATGAACCTCACTGTCGCAAGTGGGTTTGAAGACCGTCTACAAGTTGGAACTTCCTTAAGCCCTACTTACACATATGTAATACGGAACGCTGTATCTGGTAGTTTTGAAAGACCAAGCTCCACTGAAATTCCTTTCCTTCCACGTTTGCTGTCATCTTCCGCAAAGTTGTTCTTCTTGTTTGCTTAGCAATACATTATTGGGACATTTTCTGGAAATTGATGACGCATATTTGTAGCACCGTTTAGTCGCCATTTCCTTTTTCGTAATGGTTTCCTTTTGTAGACATCTTTGTCATCTTATTAACCATGTACGTGGTGACTAATTCTGCTATTGAAAAGAAAACAACGCTCCCACGCCTCTGGCGAATAAAAAGCCCGCAAGCCGGGTGTCATCCAGTTCGGCCCCGTTCGTCACCTCTCATCACTCTGCATTCGTTCACCTCTTCATGCAGTCTATCTGTCCTATCTTTCCCATTAAATATGACCTTCATCTCAGTTTCTTTGACATGCCGCCATAGTGGATACTTTGCGTCTTGGGTAGGGTTCGTCGAGGAAGTGTGTGTACCGCACTAATTGAGTTTCACTCTGAAGTCTCTTTTGATCTGCAGGATGTATCGTGTGGTGTCTGCTGTCGCTCTGCTGGCGGTGTGCGAAGCATTGCGGGATCAGTCGATCGCGGTCAAAGGACGATTCCTATGTGGAACTGCGCCGGCTGCAAACGTGAGGGTGAAGCTGATCGACATCGACACCGGTTGGTTCTTTTGGCTCACAGAACTTCATTTTGCTCTCAATGAAAGCTGAAAGGCAAATGCTCTTGCTAACATGAGCACAATGGAAAATATGCGCTGAGCGCTGAGCAAGTCTTCAGGCACCTTTAATTCAATAATTACATTTGTCGGTTCAATTTTTCCACCTCCATTTCACAACTCAATTATATAACCAGTTTATACAACCAGTTTTATAATATAAATTCCATAAGTAATGTTCAATGTTCCAATATAATGCCATGTATGTATGTATGAAGGTGTTACATGCATTTGCAGCCTCGCGGTGGCCATGCGATGGTTTCACCTACTAGAATGCACATGTCGCGTTGACCGATCTTCATGGAAAATCATCCCCAAATGGATGCGTGCGTCTGGTGGGACGTACGCACCCAGTGCGAATTGCTCTTAATATGTTCTTGGAAAAACCCATGCAACAGTACTACACTCATCCATCTTATTTCAACTGCGATTTTCCAGTGGCCTTCATTTGTTTTCCTTATTTGCTTAAGCGTAAACCATCTTGACCTTAAGCATAAAATGACCGCACTCATGTTTTGCTTGGTTTTTTTTTTCAACCATTCATGCACCTTGGAGATGTTTCCATTTGAAATGAAACCGGTAGGACAACTCAAACAAAGAGACTTTGCTTATTGCTTGAGGCGTTGGTCAGAAAAAAATGCAAAAGCCATTCACTGGACTTGCGTGCACTGTTATTGTACCTCAATGAGCTATGATTGAATAATATTTAGGTTCTGAGAAAAACTGAAACCCTCAGCTCTTTACTGCGTTTACCTTGTATACACATGCAACTTGTGGGCAGATACATTCAAGAAAAGGTACTCCATATTATTTGAAGGAGCACCATGTCAATCACTGCTATTCCCAAGGCACGTACACTAGATCGGATACCAATGAAATGATTGCCGGTGGTCAATGGTCAACGGCAGTAAAAAGCTCAGAAATAGCTTAATCTAAACGAAATATGACTTACATGTCGCTATATCACATGGACAACAGCATAGGATTTGAATAGAGGACCACTTCAGATTTGTTAAATTTGCTTCCTTATTAACAACGCTGTGATAAGGCTGTGTTGAGTGAACCGACTACGGATATAACATTTATTTCGCAAAGCTAGCTCTTCCTGTAAGTTCACAGCAAGTATACTGTGGGCGGCGATAGGGGAGGGTGTATCGCTTCCCTCAAACATAGCCATCCTGCACGAATTTTTATGGAAATGAACCGCCGATATTATAGCACTCATTCTGCATCAAGAAATGCTTCTGGTTGCGCAATGATCGCAGTTGTAATGAAGAGACTTTCAAAATTGAAATTGTGTAGTTTTTTGAAGTGAGGAAAAAAATGAAGTGAAGGTTCAGCTCAAAAGTCAGAAACGAAAAATTAAAAATAGCGACAAAAAACGGGAGGAACAAGCTAATACAAAGTTTTTATTCATTTTTCGAATTATTTTTTTACAAAGTTTGCGTTTGAAATTCGCTGGCCCATTTCTGTCACCTCTCATCGCTCCTCCTAGGTCACAGAATGCTTGCAGAATTGGTTGATTTTTGCTCACTTACTGCGCGCTGCAAAACAGGACGTAGTATCTAATGTCAGTCTTTGAAAGTTTTTCACAAATAAAAGTTTGAGGCGTTCTAGTGGAGAGAAATTGTAGAGCTAATAGGATCCGCCAGTACATACATGGTTCACGTGATCTGTTAGGTCCGTCAGGCTTTAATTTACTTCAGTACTTTTTTCCGTATTCTCCTTGGAATCTACCATGTTAATCTATTCTGCTTTGCAACAGATAAAACTCCAGTCTTCACTCCTATACGAAAATGCATCGTAGCCTGAGTAGTTCAAGTTTGCTTCGGAAAATATCCGTAGAAACATAATGATATTTTCTAGCACAGCGAGTATCTTTCTTTTAAGGACCTGATCCGGATGATCTGCTGAGTCAAGGATACACAGATGCCAAAGGTGACTTCACGCTATCTGGTGGAACAGCAGAGACAACTCAAATTGACCCTGTTCTGAAAGTTTACCATGATTGTAACGATGTTACGCAAGTTGGAGGAGTACCCAAGGTAGGACGCTATGTATTTAGGCTGAGTATACTGTTCTACTTATTGGTACAGAAACCTTGCATCGTTTTCTTTATACTGTAAGGAAATTACCATGTTATGCGTTGAATTGTCATATTTTAGCCTGGAAGCCGCAAAGTGACTTTTGTCCTCCCCAGCAAATACATAACGAACGGGAAGATACCGAAAACGACAATGGACATTGGAATCATAAATTTGGAGTTGGAATTCCAAAATGAAGGAAGAGAACTCATTGTCAGTTAACCAACAGCTACTGTATAAATAAACTTTTCTCATGTGATTCACTTGTTTTTCAACAACAACCTTATTCAATAACGAAACAATTGCTCTATTCCGTTCAAGACGCAAATCCAGGGAACATATGTATAATGCACCTTCTGTATCCATTAGTTGACTTACGTAGATATTACAATGGAAAAAGCGTAGCGTTAGGATCTTCTAGATGATGTGACTACATTCTCACAAATAGAAAGTGACACAACCGGGACACAGAGTGGACACATGCGGATGAATAATGGTGGATACATCTCGGAGTATGCTAGATGTGTCAACTATTTTCCGCCGGCGCACCCTTATCAAGGCTGTGTACCCGTCTCCCCCTTATTTGGGCGCCGGCACACCCTTATCACAACGTTGGACGGGCGTCTCCTCACTTGTGGACGCCGACGCACCCTCCTCCTTTGGTGGACCCGTTGCTCATCACCCGACCTTCTGCATGATCTCATCCCTACCCCACTCCATCACAGCAAACGCGTCCTGAGCCTTTTATATGAGCTCACAATCACGATCATTGACCAATCGTAGAATTTCGAAACGGTCTGACACACATTTACACACTTACCGACATACCTACATGCCTACATATAGGGAACTCCAAACGGTCGCAGACAGGGGCGGGACCTCGGCGCAGCTCGCTTGGGCAGAGACACGAGCGCTCTGGAGAGCAGAGAAACCAGAGCCACGTGGTGAGCGCTCGTGCCTCTGCCCAAGCGAGCGGCGCCGAGGTCCCGCCCCTGTCTGCGACCATTTGGAGTCCCTTGTAAATACACATGAAAAAGGCCTCAGCCCATTATTATATAGAATGATTATCAAGCCATATTAAATGAAAGTTGTAGGTAGATGTGTTTAAGAGTGGAGCGGAGGTGGTTGACGAGAAACAGCAAGGATGAGAGGAGCGTCAGTGACGCAGTTCAGAGTAGAGTGGTAGAAGCGAATCCACAGCGGTGGTGGGATGTCCATGTAGTTAGAAAAGGCAGAGACGACTCGTGGCGGGCTCGCAGTGGTGTGATGGATGAAGTAGTAGAAAAACGGTTTCCTTAGTGGGTGGTGGGTGCGAAGGCCGCTACAAACGGGTCCAACGGTTACATTAATGGATGGGGGGTGGGAGCGGACCTGCAGTGAGATATGTGCAGAGAAAGGGCCCGTTTAAATTGAAGATGACAGCATCAGGTAGTGAGAACGATGCAAAGAATATGTCCCATAAATGTGTGGATGGAAAACAGTTTACACGTAAAATTTTGCACGTCTGGCCTATAACAGATCAAAAGTGATCTTCCATTTAGGACAGGAAAGAAAAAACACCGACAGCATGACCGTTTGCAACGATAAGATGGCACTATAGCACAGAAGTCAACAAATATAACACAAAAATCAAAGCGATTCAATATCACAAGAAAACAGAGGCCGGTGCTTCACCATTATTGACGGGAATTTCTTCCTTCACAAGATCTTTCTACCCGTGAACAATGAAGGTGAAATGATTAGAATTAATTCGCAGTCCCTTGTCGTTCTAGAGCTTTCTCGGTTTAGAAAACCATATGAATTTACTGCTTCAATCTGGGTCCGAGAAAAGGAACGTATAACTTGAGGGAATTTGAACCATGAATAACATAAAAAAAGAATCTCTACATACAATTACAAAACCATAATCCGTCTGCTGACCAATCCTTTTGGTTGGCTTCTTCAGCTCTGGTTCCTTTTTACTGGCAGAATCAGCTCAATCTTTATCAACATTTTCTCCGGAATTTTCTTCTGTGGACAACCACTTCCCCGAGAGATGCAAGTGGCGGTACTCACTGTGACGCATGCTAAAAAGCCTTCAAAATTGCACAGATCAAAAAACAGAGCATCATTAAGATGTAAAACTCTCAAGAATCTCTTGACCTGCTCACGTACTGAAGTACCTATTATTTTTTGTGTAAGGTTCCTTGATGACATTATTTTGAGCCAGCTGCTATGAAACAATTACTTGCAATGCAAAACAAAGTGTCGCTGCGGGTGGGAGGAACTAAATGTACCATATCCGCACTAAGTTTCAATTCTCAATTTAACATTCAAAACTTTCATGTGCGTTTTTTTTTTTCGTTTCAGGGTTATAGGTCAGGAAAAGTAGAGACCTACAGACAAAACCAGTGGTCTGGAACCGCAATGGAGTGGGGTAGCATATTTTATAGAACCAACTCTGGATTTTCACTTCGGACGCTGATATTTGGTCTGTGCATCACTGTGTTTCCGTGAGCTATAGCCCTGAAACGAAAAGAATGCAAATATACGTTCTCAACATTCACTGTGAAAAAGTCGCTATTATATGTCAACCTACGCCTAGTGCCGATAGCGACGTCTGCTGAAATAGGCCGGAACGTATCCCTCTTTTCATTTGATAACCCATTTAAAACGGTATTTTGGATTCTGAAACAAATCAAAGGCCAATTACACTAAGAATTGAGTTCGAACTTTCTCCTGGCAAGTCGTGGTATATTAAAGACAGCACTCACGCTAAGAAACGCCATCAATTTTTCATGAAATTATACTCTAGATGCTACATTTGTGCCCACATTAGAGAAGAGACCACCCAAGAAGACAAATCTAGTGAGAAATACTAGGTTGTATTTTGCCAACGCAGGTTTACGTGTACGAGATCTATCGCCGTAGATGGGCGTGGCTGAAAAAGTGCGGCACGGATCACGGTTATCGAAAAATCCTGATCGATGCCATATCAGCTGATAAGCGCAATCGGCGCCGTCTAAGCGAAATCTGCTCATTTCAAAGAAGTTTGACAGAAACTGAGTGATTACTTTGGCCTAATATCCAGTCATGATGGATAGTCATGGCTTCCTGAATACTGCCCATTTGGGAATCCATGACTATCGCATCGCTTGAATGTGTACGTTCCTCGCAGGTGTGCTCCTTTTGGAGTAAGCCGAAAATCTCAGCTTCCAACAAGTTATAATAGAATATGCGCAACTTGGAAGTATACGAATATTCAGCATTTTCTGAGCCGACTTTACCTAAAGTGGTATGGATGCGGAACTGTTTTCCATTTAGCACCCTCGTTTGCCCTAATTTTCTTAACCGTCTGAGATTTCAGATTCTACTAGTACTTGCAGATATATTCATTTATATGATCACTTAGAGCTAAATTCTGAGTGGATTTTTGTATATTCAGAGGTAATGTAAAGACTAAGATATCCGGATTTTATTTTTCAAACAGGAACAAGTTCTCCTACATCACACTTTCCAATATTCATCGGCAGATTGAAATAGGAAAGGACACACATACACACAAAAACTCAGCGATAGTGATTAAGTGAGAGAGAGATAGGGCATGAGAATGAAAATTTAAATATTAAAAGTAAAGTTTAAGAAGTAACAGGGTGGCACCAAGTTGGAACATTTCAAATGACAAAGTCACGGAAACAAACGAGTGACGACGTAATTTTCTAACAAAAGCAATGAGAGGGAGTCTAAAAACCTTCACTGATTTGAAAGAACGATTTGTTGCCAGTCTGGGCGTCCTGCGGTCGATGGACTATGTACGAGATCGCGACTTGTGGGCTGAAAAGCCAAAATAATTTATGGGTTATATAGATTTATATAGGAGGATATAGAGAGTAATGGAGTCATACAAGGGCATACGTTATAATGCAGCTTTTGTTCAATTTCATCGCACACTGTTCAATGTTTTGCCGTGGCATCATTAACAATTTCGCAAGCACTAACCGAGCTGCAGAAATCCTCAAAATGGAAACAACGATAGTGTAAATGCAAAGTGGTACCTCTTTGCGTACATTCCACTAGGTGTCAGCCTTCCCTGCACCAAAAAGAAAACGCACTCTTGTGTTATCCATGGAAGTTAACAAAAACAACACTGCAGGTTCAGCAAATCAAAAAACCTGGAAAGAAGACATTCTCAACATGAATAAAGTACCAAAATGGATTTTTAAAAAAAAGCAACAGGCTAGGGCACCAAATAATTTCTAACCAAGTTAGGTCGTACGTAGCCATAACGCTCCTGGCTACGTACGAATTAAGTACACAATAATGGACTCGGTGTAGGCTGAAAGTAGTGCTTGCAAAAGAGGCTGATAAAATGAGTGAATAAATGAACAACTGTTTCCGCACATAAATAAACATGAGTAATGAGTTTAAAAAGTTTGGAAGGCCAGAGCAGAACCACTACAAGAAGAGAACACAAGTTCCTCACAATAAATTCTGTCACAACAAACCTCAGCTGTTTTGCTCTGACTATATCCTCTCAAATTCGCCAGTCGCACATAAGCGTAAACCAGACTAGAAGGTAACTGGCAGATAACAATCCTCTCGGCTACAAAAAAAGCCTTGTGAAACTTCGTAAATCGTGAGGAAAGTAGATGAATGACGACCAATACTGGAAAAAACAAGGTCGAAAACGATACAACAAGAACTGATATACGAGAACAACGGAAACGCCAAACATATGTTCACAATATCAGACGACGCCGCGTCAGGACACAAATGTGGCATGTCGCACGTTCATCAAAAATAACCCTGCCGCGCACTCTCAGAGATTAAGGGGTGGAGTTGAGTAAGGTGGGCGCATTTGAACATGCGTTCGAGTTGCATTACTCGAGTAACTGCACGATTCGAAGATAATCCTTTAGCAGTTGTGGTCTGATTGACGGTACCCTTAAAACTAGCGTGAATGGAGGAGAACTTTTTTTTAGCGTGAGTGCTGCCTTTAAGATACTTGACCACTCAGTTTCTTTTTTTGTTCGAAATGTCATGCCAATAATCATGGCGGCTTCTGTTCGAAATGTCATACCAATAATCATGGCGGCTACGTCGATTTCGTTGTCAATCTTCACCAGTTTTGGTTAAGTCATGCCGACCACCAAGACCACTTGCGTGAGCGGAAGCTCAACGTCATCCTGAGTGATTTTATTTAATGACCAGTGGAGGAGGATCATTTCATCACCATCACAGAATAAATAACTAACAGGGCGTAGGGTGAAACAGTCACCAATGTCGCTGAAATTATATATTGTG
>KN768071.1:0-14176 GCA_000816745.1 Ancylostoma duodenale | reverse complement strand
CCGAGCATCACTCTACTGTATTGTAGCAAGTAGTACTTGACAACAGAAACATTAGATTCGTATGTTCAACTACAACAGTGTGACATAGTGAGCGATTTGATGGCTAGGTAGATGTGTGCATCAGTGAATAAATAAATAGAATAAGTAATTAAACAAGTAAATAAGCAAATGAATGAATGGAATGAATGAATGAATGAATGAATGAATGAATGAATGAATGAATGAATGAATGAATGAATGAATGAATGAATGAATGAATGAATGAATGAATGAATGAATGAATGAATGAATGAATGAATGAATGAATGAATGAATGAATGAATGAATGAATGAATGAATGAATGAATGAATGAATGAATGGATTAGGAAATAATCCACGTTTTGACTCGTGAGAAAAAGAAAACCAGAAAGGAGCTTGTTTAAATGAGTATGGATAAACGTGATCGCACAGCAACTACCACTCCCCTAGGTGCATAATTTTTTTCTGAGAATTGAAGTAAGAGGGCTATTCAGTAAAACAGGGTTCAGAACGTCTTTTTCCATGCGAGACTAGCCATTCCATTGAATTCTCGGATTAAAACTCTAGGACGTCGCTCAATCCAGGTGCGGCAGTGCGTCAAAGTGGCGAAAATCGCAAAGACAAACTTCCAGCCTATGGCCGGTCATCTGGACTATTTCTGGCTGAAATCAAATAGAGATCAGGAGATCAATGCATAATCGCCGGACAAGTTCCTGCCAACTTGAGCAGGACAACTGCTACAACTCGCTAGGCTCAGTCCCCTCGGAGGGCGTGGTTGTGTGTATATTTTCACTGACTTTTGCACTGGGTCCTACTTGTTTTGCATACCTCTGGATTACGCTGAGAACATTCGAGAGAGCTTTTCTGGAAGTGGGCGTAGCTAAATGATGCCGTAATAAAAATGGGACGATGATGGGATAAATCGCTACCTTGCAATGCATAACATAAACCCATATAAGGAGCATTGATACACACTTATCTGCATTTAAATAGACGAATATGGAAATCTGACCATTCCTCACTAAAACAAACTATCCCATCCAAGTATGGATTCGCCAGCTGTGCTAATTTTCCATAAATATTAAAAGCGGATGCATTAAGGAAAGACGTGCAAGGCTGCTGATCCGGATCACGTCGGGCAACTGTCACAAAAAGCACGACAAGACAACGCTATAATTTGCGTTTCCGGTTCGTTTGGCGTGGACTTTTTGAAGATTTGTGAGGCACAGCAGGATTAGGCACTTTCAGCAAGGAGTGAACTAGGGCGAATACGGAGATAAAGGGGAATTCAATAGGAAACCGCCTGAATTTCGAGAAAAACAGCGGTTCGGGTATTCGATTGACCAAATAAGGAAGTGCAACGCCCCCGTGCGGATCAATCGCGTCATAATACAGTTGTCGATTGCAATTCGGCGAGAGCCGCCGACATAGACAGCTCTCTTGGTCCAACTTTGTTTGTCCAGCACACTGCGACCACCGTTTGACAGTGTCGGGGCTCGCCAGTCAGCTGAGAGTGGTCCGATGCCGCTGCAGCGTAAGCCGCGCGGATTATGCGGCCCTTGAAGGCAGTGGTGACATCGCTGATGGGAATTTATCTGCTAGGTGTCACTCATAGGCCCTAAAACTGTTATAACTTCATGCGCCTTGGTTTTAATTACAAAATCCATGCTGGAGACTAAGTTATGGATCAATGTCAGTAGATTTCCAAAACTTATGTGAGGTATGTCTTGTGTGGCTGCTACAGAGCTTTAATTATTAAGTAGGGCAAATTCACAGGTCACTGAAGCCGAGCACACCTTCGACACAGATTCCAACGATGCGCCAGATGACATGCCCTAGTGCACAGATTGTGGCGTGGAGATTAGTGGGTTATCGTCACGATTCATTGGAATAATGATTGCTACTTGGAAGAGATTTTTGGACAAAGGCGCGGCTATAGGAAGAATCTACAGCGGACCTGCTACTAAAGGTTTTGGAGAGAATATAATATGATATGAACGACTTTTCCTCTTCTTCTAATGTGGTCTCTATAAGGTCTGCCAAAAATACGGTAACAAAGAAAAGCACAGGAAGAATAAGAATTTTAATGTAATTTGGGGTGTTGTCGTATGATTTGTGTACATTGCCACCCAATCAATAAGAAACAAGACAATATTTGTATGGAATATCCTCTATCTGCTATAAATGAGAGCCTGGGACACTCAATAAAGTCGCAGACCATGGCGCGCCCAGAAAAATGCCCCCTCCATTTTTTCGGATGAATTTTTGAAAAAAATGTAAGTTCACATGGGTTCTGAGCGAGTATATTTCTCGGATATCACGAAACCTCACCAACCCCGTCGAAAGATTTTGGTTCAATTGAGTGGCCACACGAAAAATCAGTAGGTCCTAAAATTTATTGTTAACTCCGCCCTGAATCAGACGTATAACCTAGGCGCTTGAGCACTGCCCTGCGAAAATGCCCGGAAATGGTCTTCCACTTGTGTTACACTACTCAAGGCAGAACATGCTCCTTTTTCCTTCTTCTATTCTATTGTTTCTTCTTCAACATCACTGAAATTTTTTTTATTAAAGAAAAGATATTTGCTTACGTTGCTTGTTGGCTTACGTATAAGCGTCGGAGTTCCTTAACAAATTGACGACAGCCGAAGTAATGAGGAATTTTGCCACATGGAGCAAAACAAAATTACCGTTCATTCCTTCTAATGCAGTAAATAAAATATCAGTTTGGAATTCCGACCACGAATGTAACAATCATTTATTAATGTGGTGTATTTTTGAAGGGTTACGGCTGGCTTTCCGTGGAGGGCTAAATCCCTCACAATTCTCTGGAAGTGTGCACAGATGGGTGATCTGAGCCGGTAATAACTTTAATGATTAATTAATTAGTAATAAATTAACATTGCACTAGTGTATTGACAATAAGAAAAGTGGATAGATTGAACAGAGCAGTGCGTCTCATCAGAAAAAAAACGCTGAGCGAGAACTGAGGGGGAAATGGAAATGAAAGTTAATGGACAAGGTCCACATCACCTTCATTTCGTCGACGACGCTTGTAGTAAGAATAATTCTTTTCACAAGTGTTGTTGTGTTGTCATACAGTCGCGTCGGTAGAATGTGAAAATTCGCAAGATTCGCGAGATTTGGGGGATTTTTCTATAACTTTCCTCCTAGTAGAACTTTTCCGAAATTCGAAGGGGTGCGGCTGTCACCAGATATTTCGAGAATTTTATTGATTGCCTTGACCGCGCCCACTTATTGGAGTCAAGCGCGGAAAATTCCGTAATTTTTTTGCTTCGCTACTGACAGTTTACATTCTGAAACCTTTTAAAAAGACGGAATGAGTTCAATAGATGGTGGCGAGCAACTTGACGTGACAATTACCCAGAGAACTGAAAATTTTCTTCTTTGCAAAATCAGTTTTCAGCTCATTGAACTGTTCCAAGGTGTTGCCTTCCATTTCGCTGCATGATGAGGAGGAGTACAATGGAATGCTAAGGCATTCATTCAGATCACTACCAACACCGACTCAGGATTGTGGCATCGAAGTTGAATTAAAAAATGTAGTTGTTTCTTAGAGCATCCAAGATGCATCC
Source organism: Ancylostoma duodenale (assembly GCA_000816745.1). Taxonomy (NCBI): domain Eukaryota; kingdom Metazoa; phylum Nematoda; class Chromadorea; order Rhabditida; family Ancylostomatidae; genus Ancylostoma; species Ancylostoma duodenale. The sequence goes on along the minus strand of KN768071.1, from coordinate 10,561 downwards.
CTCGTGATAACGGCTAAAGTAATTGCTTTCATAGTGGCTAGTGGTCTGTGCAAAAATTTTGAGAGCTTTATTCGTTTCCTTTGAGAACACTACAGCTCAATCAGACAACCTTACGTCGCTGACATGTTTTCAGTTCTTAATGCTTCTTGTGGGCTCCTCTATGTTTACGGGCAGCTTTCTTTGCTGCTTTGCGGTGCTTCCACGGAAAATCATCGAATCCTGAAAAGGGATTCTAATAACCACAGGTTTGGGATTCTACTCTTGTCTCACACGCCATCTGAATGAAGGCTTGATCTTACCTCCCCACCAACCATGCAAACCAGTGAGGTGGTGCTGAAATTTGTGCAATATCTTCATGACCACCAAGAAACAAGTAAAATAGGGACGAATAGATGAGAGAAGGAAAGACTTTAATTCCTATAGGTAAGGGAAGACTCACCGAGAACCCCAGATCATGTCCGTGACCGAAATCTGAAGAATTTCACTGAGACATACTGATACATAAGCTCTCAAAATTCTTTGTGCAATTTTTCTATTGGATAAAGAAAAAGAAGATAATTGAATTAGTAAGTAAAAACAAACCGTCGAATCCATGGTCGAAGCTTGCCTGAGCACTGAAAACTCAAACCGTTGATGAATGTGCAATCAATGCGCCTACCAACTACTTGAAAGTAAATATCGTACCCCTGGCTGAGAATGAGAAGGGACGCAACGAAGACGTAGAAAGCAACCATTGCTACAGCTGATGCTGGTTGACTCACCGGTCTATATTTATACTTGTGGCCCTATCTGAAAAACACCAGTTGAACCTGAAATTATTAGTTGAAATAGCTGGTCGTTGCTCAGCTAAGGAGTTATTGAATTTCAAAGAGGTCCTCCTGAATCAAAAGAAACAGAAACTATCCTCAAACTTTTATGCGTTATGCATTTTTAGGTCCGTCACATCTTCCTCGATCTCCAAGGGTCAATTGTACTGTAGCTTATTGTTGGTGCCGAGGCTAATGGCCAGGTTGCTCTATGCAGCCGCATTAGTGTTTTGAGTTCCTTGTCAGTAGATGGCTACTAGATCTAGCCCCGGATCATCCCAGAAATAATCTTCAAGACACTTCGTCATTAAAAATAGGTTTGGGATACAGCAAGATTGGATGTGCACAACCTTGCAACTACCATGAGGAAAAGAGCCTCGTATTCTGGCGGTTGGTATGAAAGTACGTTAGAAGTGGCAACAAATAAATGATGAAAGAATACCAGTTCACACTTTGTAGCTTCTTTCTATGCATAACGAATGCCTAACAGCTCGTGTCCTTATATAATCGTTTGATCGGGAAATTTGTCATTTTTTCCTCGGAAATTTGTAGAGATCCATCCTAGCGATCTTTTCAGCTTAAATCAGGTATCTCTCATTTAAGTGTACTTGATGTGTAGAATCGAAAGAAATAAAAATTACGGTGGACGGAGAAACACGACTGTGGTCTTATAATTCCATAATTCCATTCCATTCCAATGTGTTATAATTCCTTTTACTGATTTGCATCAGTAAAAGTGTAAGTTTTTTAAGATGTAACAAAAAAGATGCTCTTTCTCTCTCTTTCATCGTATGGCCGAGAATATTTGTGCAATAACACGAATCGGGAGTTTTTCAGATCACTAATTTGGACTAGATTGAATGAAATTAAAAGCATGACAAGGTGTCCAAGAAGTCCTTCTTCGGCCGATCAGTGCTGAAACGTGAAACAGCGTCCGGAGCCGTTTTACTCCGGGATAAGGTAACTTTATTAGCTCAATGTTGGACAAGTATAATCTGTAATTATAAAACATGTATACATATATCATATATGTATATTGGAAACAAGTATAAATGTTTACAAGTAGTTTAAACACTTTTTGGTTTGACTTTAGGGTAAAGACTTGTTCAGCGATGATTCGCGATTCTATGGTTATTTCAGCTGTTTCCGCTGATGCCCTCCATTATCACTTCCTGAAATATGCTGTGCAAATGCACATTGTATATGCACAATTCCACGAATATTGCAATTCGCACTCAACCGAAGAGAAACCTCTGTTTTGGTAGACCTGAAAACATATTGATCGAAAAGACCTATGAAAATAATTTTCTCTTCCTTAGATTCAAAAGAACGCCTTGACATTTCAGTAATTCTTTAGCTGAGCAAAGTCAGCTACTTTCCACTTATAATTTCAGGTTTAACTGAAGTTTTTCAGAAACTTCTACCAGTATAAATAGAAACAGGTGAGTAAACCAGCATCAGCTGTAGCGATGGTTGCTTTCTACGTCCTCGTCGCATGCCTTCTCATTCTTAGCCAGAGGTACGAGACTTACTTTCACATAGTTCATAGGCTCATTGTTTGCAAGGACCTCAACAGTTTGAGTTTTCAGCGCCCAAGCAAGTTTCGACCATGGATTCGACGGTTTGTTTCACTTATTAGTTTATTCATCTATTTTTTCATTATCTATCCACTTGATAAACCTAAATCAATCCACCCATTTGTCTGATGATCAACCGTGACATATTGTGCAGTTTCTTTTAAAGTCACTGCAAAGTGTCTGGAGAAAATCCAGGGGTTTCCAGGCGACAAAAACGCACCAAAAATCATTTAGGCTTACACATATATAAGCACTTCTTAATAAAATTCGTCAGATTTTGGCCACGGACATGATCTAGGATTTTCCGTGAGTCTTTACACATGTAAAGGATTTAATGCCTTTCCTTCTCTCGTCTATTCGTTTCTTTTTTTTCTATCCTGGTAATCATGAACATACTATTCCACAATTTTCAGCACCACTTCACTGGTTTGCATGGTTGGTGGGGAGGTAAGACTAAGCTGTCATTCAGATGACGTGTGCGGCAGACTTCGAACCCAAATCTGGGCTTATTAGATGCCATTTTCAGGATTCGATGATTTCCCGTGGAAGCACCGCAAAGCAGCAAAGAAAGCTGCCCGTAAACATAGAGGAGCTCACAAGAAGAACTGAGAACATGTGGTACGTGTTAGCAAAGTAGAGATCGTACTGTTTGCCTGAGGTGTGCTGTTTCCAAGGGTAAGAATAAAGCTCTCAACAACTTCGAAAAAATATCTTATTCTGCAGTGGAAATGAACCCTTCGATAAAGTAGCTCCTGAGACAGAGAATGTCATGAGCATGGAGGGAGTTGGCTAGCAAAGGTTAGACGTCTACAAGCGCCAGATTGTGTTGGGGTGCGAAAGTTTAAATGATTACTTTTGAAGTAAGATTTGAGTGCAGAGTCCCACCTGAGGAATCGCTTTCGAGGTTTTTGCATAGATAGAAACTCTGTGAGCCCCTGCGACCGATGATGCACGACAAACTCTCTGAAAATGTCGGAACTATAGATTTCCAAGGCATTTTCTAGCACAACACTCCCGTTTGCTGCTTGGAAGCGCGTTCTACTCGATTTGTTAGAATCGACAAACCAATAATTCACAGTAGGAGACGCTGTTGAACACTTTTGAAAATTACATGTGTTCTATTGAAATTAGCTTTCGACTAGGCACAGAATCTTTGAATATCCAGGGTAGAAAATCAAATGAACCTTTTCCTATGCATCAGTGGCATAGGACAAAGGTGATTGGGTGTCAACCATATTTCGAGCGTGAAAAAAACAAAAGCAGTAGCAATGCTGAGCGCTGAGAAAATACCATAGAAAACAATGTATACCAAGATTCAGTACTGCCATCCTTAAGAATCTTTGAAGCAAAAGTGTATGTACTTATGTTGTGTGCGGGCGTACCACAACGATTAGTACCTCAGATTTATCTCATTTATTTATTTCTTTTTGCACTCAAAGCTGCTCCAAATAAATGAATCTGCGGTTATAAAACATACAGATGTGAAGTAGGAGTGAGTAAACAGGGATGTCTCTCGACAGAGATTTTTTTTTGAAAGAGTGCAAATATATCAAGTGCTTTCTATTCTAGAGTACACTCAACTGTAGATTGTAGAGTTTTCTTCAGAGATGGAGAATCAAGAGTGATAGTATATATTAGAGAAATATCCAGCTATGAGAAACATGAGTGATATATAACGGTACGCTCTCAAAGGTTCCTACTCCCAAGCAAGACAAAAATTGCTTGAACAATGCTGACCCTGGACAGATCGTCAGGCGCAGGAGATGCGTGAGCGGATCATTACTTGGGGATTTTTCGCCGTGTACATTCACTTCTTTCCTCTTATTCATATTTCTTTGATTACTAATTCGGTATTTTCTCCTAAGTACTGGCTGGTTCACTTCAGCCAGAAAGGTCGACTTGTGCTCAACATCAAAAAGATAACAACTTGCAACGTCTCTCAGTCTAAGCAGGCACAGCATGCATATGATGGTTTATTCTCTTACATGTTTCAAGGCTAGCAATGGTCAAGAGACATCCCTTATATTCAGAAGTGCTAACACATCGGCTTTAATGAGAAGTCTTCTTAGGTGGGTACTGATTTGAAGTTTAATCAAATAAGGCGGAAGTTTGTTGATGATCTGACATGAATGTCGAAGAATGGGCTGTTGTAGAGATATCGTTGTGCGTTCACCGTACCTGGGCATGACAATTCTAAAACTAGCACGATGAGCATCAATAGGTCGGAAAATCCAGCACGTCGATGGTCTCGAACAAACCTCTCCTCAAATAATTGTAAACAGAAAAGGAAATCAGCAAAGTCTCTTCGGTAAAACAAACTTCTTAGTTTCTTGTGCCCTACTTTTATAAGATGGTAATACATGGGAAGAAGTCTTATCAAGAAATGCTCGATAATAACCAATACTCTATATATCACAGAAATTATGTGACCCTGTGTGTGCGTGTGTACCAGTGCTATGATTGGTCAGTGATGGTGATTGTGAGATCATATAAAAGGCTAGGAACGGGTGTGGTGGGGTGGAGTGGGGTAGAGAGGTGGTTGTGCAGAAGTTCCGATGATGTGCAACGGCTCCGTCGATGAAAAAGGGGTGCGCCGACGTCCAAAACCGGGGAAACGCCTGGAGAGGGGTCCCACCGTCTGATAAAGGTGCGTCGGCGTCCAAATGGGGAAACGCCAGGAGACGGGTACCACCGTGTGATAAGGGTGCACCGGCATTCAAAATGGGGAAACGCCTGGAAACGGGTCCCACCGTGTGATAAGGGTGCGGTGGCGTCCAAAATGGGGAAACGCCTGGAGACGGGTCCCACCGTGTGATAAGGGTGCGCTGGCGTCCAAAATTGGGGGAAACACCTGGAGACGCATACCACCGTGTGATAAGGGTGCGCCAGCACTCAGAAAGGGGGGATCATCGGATCGAGCGATATACAAGGAGGGTTGCGCCAGGCTCAGCAGTGAAAAAATGCTGTGAGTTAAGTCCGTCTTTGAGATCAATGAGAAATTACTAAATGTCAAACCTCAGCAGTGATTACAATACCTCAAATTTGATTTCTGTACATCACGTCCTCTCTCGCCTTTCCATCCTCTCATTTGTGTTTGGATACACACTGCACCCTCCTATTTTATATGTTCAAACTAACTGTTATCGCTTTTGATCGATCACAACAAACAAGGAATGGTAAATCATTTCCAGTAGTCATGCCATGTTGAGTCGGTTACATATAATTGCGATTAGCTATTTTTGTCGAGAAATTGTACTGAGCTGAGAAACGCAGTCAGTTTTTTTTTTTGACCAGCTCAGTCTTTTATAAATGAAAGTAATGAAAAAGGAACTGGATGCAAAAACTGTGTAAGGAAAGTTTGGCACAGGGATGTTCCTATTACTATGAATCCTAAGTAGAGTAATGCGAGCGAAGCGAGCACTAGAAAAAGTCTGGAAGTCCGGCGTCAGCCGGACGGCCAGACTGGTGTAAATAATAAAAGACAATAATAATGCTCGATAAAGTAGTATTCTGAAAAGCTTCTGTATACTTTCTATTTTTGCAATGTCTTTTTTTCGAATGTGGGTTCCAAATTACAGTTCCGTACTCGAGTAAGGACAGTATGCAGGCTTTACACAATTGAAGAAGAATGGTGATGTCGGTGGAATTACTCCCCAAAAGAGGCGGAAGAGAGTTTCATTTGCGCAAGCGATGATATGGTCCAAATGGGAAGAAAATTTTAGGCTCCTTTCAAAAATGACTCCGAGGTCTCGCGCAATATTGACCGGTTTCATTTCAATTCCATGTGATAAAGTTATAGGGCATTAACTCCTAATGGAATACGATGGCTTCTGGTCTCATTGGTTCTCAAGTTCCGTTTTGCAGTCCATTTCATCAGATCTGATGAGGACGCTTGTAGATTTTTTTATAATTTCGCTTTTCTCTGCTGTACTATACAACGCAAACACCTTAATATCACCAGCGTACGCTGTAACTTGTTTCTAGGACTATGCAGGTATCATTCTGAACTTAGTTCTTGGTCACTATACATAGAGGATAAGAAAACATTGTTCAGCTGAACAAAACTAAATCGCTATGAGGACCACACACAAAAGCTCATTTTTTTAGGGAAGAAGGAGGAATTCTTGATGATATGATTTCATACTTCTGTATTACTTCTGTATTACCTAGACGTTGTCCGAGCTATCCTGTGTGGCTGCTACTCAGACAAAAATGTCAGGACATGCGGAGTGCGATAGCCTTCCTTCCTTTCTTAAGGAAGTTTATTGGTCATGCGGTGACCGCCTGCTTCGGCACATGCGGAGGACGTAGTCGAGGGATGCGACCTAGGCCCGAAAAACGCTCTAGACTTGCGGAGGATGTAGTCAGGGGTGCGACATACCCCGAACTTTGATGAAAGCCTCGGATGGGTGCGGAAGAACATGGCAGGTAATACGAGAACCCCCCCGCCCCCGATGTCTGACATCATGAGCGAGTTCTGCCCATTTTTCCACTGCTTGCTGCCCTGCACTCCGTCTTTCTTCTATAACAACGTTCAATAGGCTTCTCATTGTCATATTCACCCTAAAAGCTGGCAAAGTCTCTGAAGTGTCTATTCTACAATTTGAATCGACCTCCTGCTCATAAAGACTTATTTTAACACCTAATACAGAAAATAGCGCATGCAACTCTCTGTGTATGTTTTAATAGCGGCAGAGTTTTACCACAGAGATCGTTTTCGAAATTTTTATAATAATAAGCAATTTTTCGGCAATACTTTTTTATAGTAATAGTAGCTTTATAGTATTTTATAATAGTAGTGCCCACGCGAACTGTGGAGAACGACGATGACCAACCTTGAAAGGCATCAAAACCATCGGTGATTCTGTTTTTGAAGGGTCTTCGGCAGAAGCAGCACTTTTTTGGGATGCATGCACAAATTACGGGTCAGCACCGGATCGGACTCAAACTTCTGTTGTTGCGTGAACAGTTTCCCGAGCTCTTTGTTCACTGACAAGGCTACGGATGATGCTTGACCAGAACTGTAGTCTGGACAAGAAACGGGTGATGCTTGCTCAGATTGCAGGGCAAATTGCTTGACCAGATTAGGGGTAAAGCTAGAAAAATTCCGTTGTAACATCTCATAATTTTCCGTAGTCTCAGGAGATTTAGAGCTGAGGCCCATGTCAGATAGATGTATTCTTAAGATTTGTCCTACTACGGCGAAAATTGCGCAGTTTTGCACTCGAAGCCGATTTTCTATAACATATGAGTCAAGACATGCCGCAATTACCGACCACGGTCGGGAACACTCATAGTTGGACTGTTGCCCTGTTTTCAAGCAAGACGAAGGCTGGATGGTGCCACGGAATCGGCGTGAAGTTTTCCGTCCCTGCGATTTTTGAATATAGATTTCGATGGGTTTCATGGGACATCACATTGTTTGAGACCATGTTATTTGAACTTTGAGTAGACGTTCGGGGTGAGGCCTGAATAGTTTCCAGGTGATGTCAGAACAGTTTCCGGATGTTGACTGGACACATCCCGGATGTGGTAATGTTATGGTAATCTCATAGATGGAAAATATTTGCCATGTCCGTCCTCACCGTGTTGGATAACCCTAGTGGGAAACTGCTTACCCTAGCAAAAACACGAAGAACACAAGTTGGCAGCTATTAGTTCACGATATCAGGGGGATTACTACCAGCCCAGGACAGCTCTTTGAACACAAGGACCAAGCAACGAATTTTAACAAGAAGATCAACGCAGAACAGGGAAGATACTGACCCAAAACGTGCGTATTGGGCACAAGTGGGCTGCATCCTATGCTTTCTGTAAATAAATAAGAAAAATGAATAAACAAATAACAAAAACGGTGTACAGATTGAACAACGTGATGCCGTCTCAGGAAAGAAAAAGTTTAGCTCGAACTGAAAGGAAGCGGGAATGAAAGTTGATGGTCAAGGTCCATCTCCTTCGTTTCTCCGACGACGCTTGTAGTAAAAATAATTGTTTCTATAATTAAATTGTATGTAGTTGTGTTGTCATATTAAAAACCACACCTCAAAAAATGTAGTTCCTTTTTAAAGTGCCTGATGAGCATCCCTCGTAATAACAGCTACAGTATTAGTGAGCAAAGTTGTGTGCAAAAATTTTGAGAGCTTTATTCGTTCCCTTCGAGAACACTGCAACTCAATCAGACAACCTTACGTCGCTAACATGTTTTGAGTTCTCAATGCTTCTTGTGGGCTCCTCTATGTTTACGGGCAACTTTCTTTGCTGCTTTGCGGTGCTTCCACGGAAAATCATCGAATCCTGAAAGAGGATTCCACTCTTGTCTCACACGCCATCTGAATTAAAGCTTGATCTTACCTCCCCACCAGCCATGCAAACCAGTGAGGTGGTGCTGAAATTTGTGCAATATCTTCATGATTATTAAGAGGAAATTAAAGTGGGAAAGAATAGATGAGAGAAGGAAAAGTGTTACGCCCTTTATATGTGTGAAGACTCACGGAAAATCCTAGATCATGTCCGTGGCCGAAATCTAAAGAATTTTATTCAGATATGCTAATATTAGGTTGAGGAGAAAGTAATGGAAGAAATTTTTCAAAACTTTCGTATTCCTCATTGCTGATGATTCGATCAGGTATGGCCTGGTCACATAGTAGGAGGCTACCAAAAGTATTACCCAGTGGCTATTGAAGGACGAGAGAGTGCTTGTTGCTGCAGTTACGCCTTCAATTGTGAAAGGGTACTTTTGACCCAACCTCTTTTATTAGCTTCTTCGCAACACCTTGGCAAGCACTGGGGTCAATAACAACAGCAGCGCAATCAAGGAGAGAGTGGTCAAATATTTCACAGCATGCGACCGCTCCACTTACTTTGAGTCTTGAGATATGGGCCATTATGAGGAGTTACGCCTAAGACGCTCTCACGGCACAACGCGAAGTGATTGTTGTGATTCGAGTTGCTCCCGCAAGGTAAGACAGACGCGGCTGCCATATGGGCAGGTCAGGTCTGGAAACTGAAGGAAACCATTGGAGAAAAACGGCAAAATCGAAAAACACTGCTCTACGTCGCCTATTTTACATGTCAAAATTTCCACATTTTTTGATAAAAAGTCCTGCCACAAACTAGCGGGACGGTCCTGGTAACTTATTACTCCTACTCTCCTGCCTTGTCACTCTCTGATCACTATCTCATCCCACCCTTCAGTTTCTCCTTGGGCGAAAAAGAGCCTGTTGATTTTGACCATTTTCGAGAGGGAGTCCCTTTGTATGAATAGCCTTAGCATGAGCAATCCTGGGAATAGAGAATCCGCGTTCTACACATGCATTTGAGTAATGCTATAGATTTGAAAGATGTGTACTCAGTTCACTGGGAAAAACTCTCTCAAAAGTTAGAGCTGAAAATCTGACCTGGATGCAATTTCTTCCATTATTTTTTCCTCAACCTAACATAAGCGCGAGGAAATCTTCGCACAATTTTTCCATCGCCTAGGAACCCTATGATTTCCTCCAGGCTTGTAAAACACCTTTTTAGGCACAGTTTGGTAAGCATGCTGCTTTTGTGGGGAATATCTAACAGCAGCTGAGCGAAATCACCCCCCTACGGTAGCCTACGGTAGCTAGGTGGTAGGTAAAGAAAACAAAACGAGATCATGCTGACTTAGGATAATTATGAAGAAAACAATTAAACTAGTGAATAGAAACAAACCATCGAATCCATGGTCGAAACTTGCTTGTGCACTAGAAACTCAAACTGCTGAGGTATTTGCAATCAATGAGCCTATGAACTACATGAAAGTAAGTCTCGTACCTCTGGGTAAGAACGAGAAGGCACGCGACGAGGACGTAGAAAGCAACCATCGCTGCAGCTGATGCTGGTTGACTCACTGGTCTGTATTTATACTCGTAGCTGCTTCTGAAAAACTCTAGTTAAACCTGAAATTGAAGTCAAAATAGCTGATTGTTGTTTGGCTAAGGAATTGCCATGGCGCCATGGCCAACAGTCACGGGGTTCTTTTGAATCCAAGGAAGAGGAAATTATACTCGCAGGGGTTTTTCGATCAATACGTTTTCAAGTCTTCTAAGACAGATGTTGGTCTTCACTGCTCGGTTGGCTACGAATTGCAATATTCGTGGAATTGTGTATATGTGGTGCTTTCACGTACAACACCTTTTATGAAGTGATAGTGTA
>KN768070.1:0-14210 GCA_000816745.1 Ancylostoma duodenale | reverse complement strand
CAAAGAAGCCATATGTTTCGATGATCAAAAAGGAAATGGAACAAACAAGTGACGAGGAAAGCACTTATTTACGAACATCACTTTCAGAGGAAGATATCAAAGAAATTCATAGTAGACTAATTGCAAGATTGAATATAAAAACTGAGGAAATGTTCAACGATATACCTAGGATATAAGCCATACCAAAGATGCATAAGAACCCCATCAAATTTCGCTTCATAACGGGGGCTAGAAACTGTACACTAAAACCATTGACAATGACATTATAAAAAATATTGTTACACTTTTACAAACATTTCGGTAACTATTGTAATGTCATAAAAAAGAACTGGGGTGAAGCACTTTTGGAGGATTAACAATAGCATGAAAATAGTCAATGATTGTCTGATGGCTGATAGAAGTATTCAGGTATTTTCGGCAGACTTCACTAGCCTGTTTACTAATCTACCACATTAAGTAGTTAAAGGTAATGTACGTAAGCTAATACTTATATGCATGCGCGGTTATAATTACATTAGAGTGCTGAATAGCAAAGTTAGTTATGCGGTCCACCAACACAGCTAAGGGGAACTACTATAGAAGGGAAGACTTATTCTACATGGTTGATTCCATATTACAGTCAAGTTTCGTATGCTTTGGTGGATGTATCTACCAGCAATGGAAAGGTATTCCGCAGGGAGCATCATGTAGCCCACAGCTCGCGGATCTGACGCTAGCCTATATGGAAACGAATTTGTCAAAACTAAATTGAACTCAGGGGATAGAAGGGCCCTACAAATACACAACGGTACTTATCGTTATATAGATGATATATTACATATCTCTAACAATACTACAGAGTTTGAGGGAAACCTCCAAGAAATATATCATCCATCTCTGACTATAGAAAAAACTAATGGTAGCAATAAAGAAACAAATTTTCTGGATCTTCACATTGCTGTTGAAAATGAAAGCGTTAGATACCGTCTCTATAACAAAACTGATGACTACAATTTTGCTGTTATTAGGTACCCAAAATTTAACTCGAACATTCCACGGCATGTAATAACAAACACATTTGTGGCAGAAGTCATTAGAACAGGTAGGACGTGCTCCAACTACGAGGACTTCAAGAGCAGAATAATGCAATTATGCTACATAAGCATAACCAATGAATGGGCGCCTTTAAGCGTAATCAAAACTTCGTGCAGTGCACTTAGAGATAGACCATTCCTCTTACTTCAGTATGGACTAAATAATGCAGTACATCTCCCGCTCATTCATGATATAAGGATGCGCTTGAGAGATATGCAACCATAACCCAGCAGTGGCGTTCTTTTTCAAATAATTAGGTCACATACACAGGTCATATTTAAGGAAGCATCTCGCTGTCTTACTTACTCTTCACATGTATTCGTCATCTATCAGTTGCTGTCTCATCTGTATCTCGATAGTAACAGTTATTAAGATCTTTTGAGGCTTCCTTGGGAACTACTGATGAAAGGGTCTTCGACCCGGGGGCGCCAAGGAAGCTACACTTCCGGTCTAGTTCAAGCCCCGAAACCGGTTAGTGTAAAAACTTAGGAGCTTAAGATTGCTGTGCTTTCACTTCCTTAGCTTTCGTGCATCAATTCTTTCATCAATTTTAGTTAATTAGTTCATGTTGTCTGCTCTTCAATCGTCGGTTAGTACCACCTTACTCATATATTTATGTCACAGTGGCTGAAACGCTGAAACCCTATGAAAACTGTAGGGTTGGATTGACCCGGAGAAGGTGCGGGCTCAAGGTTATGCGACTCGTGAAGGTTTTGAGGCCTATTTCGGAAAGATTGGAGACTTGTTCAAAAACTAATTTGTGGTTTCGAAAGCTCATAAATTGAGTAATATCACATAAAATTTTGGTCCACCAATCTAACCTACAGGCGTTTCTATGGCTTGCGAAGCTTGGCCAAAGACTTTGTTGTCACACTGTAGAAGAGATGGTATTGAGATCGCGGGACCCCCTCTTGCTTTTGCGTTTTTTTTTGGCGGTTCTCACGTGGCGGGTCGATTCAAAATGATTGATCTCGCGCCTGGCCCCTGTGATCTCTCGACCCTCCAGCGGACTGCTCTCATTTCCTACATTTCTACCACCAAAATGAAAGTCGAAATACGCTAAAACAGTGGCGGATACGGAAACGCATAGTCTGGGAGGGAGGTGGAAGAAAAATGTGGTCTAAACGACTGTGGGCGCTGCATGGAAAAGCGGAATTGCGAAAAATATTACAATATTAGATAATTTAAAATAAATGTCTGGGAAATTATGATAAAATAAACATTTGCAGATGAACTAACACAAAGTTATTAGTTAACTATTTTAACCGCTGACGATCGAGGGGGATTGAGTCGACATACTCGAAGACGATGTCGTCTTCGTCGAATGTTGCCGAAGGCGTTGGCCTCTGGTAGTCCTGTATAAGAGCGTCCATGACGGCGAACAGGGAGTGGAAAGAGGGCTGAGCCTTCATGAACGCTCTCAATCAAACATCGAGCCACTTGTGGGAAACGACGACCTGGGCCGACATAAATCATTACGATTACCCAGGATAAACGTGTTAAGGTCCCCAAAGAACAGGGAATGACCGTGTTTGTCGCTATGGCCGTAGTGCCTTTCGAAGCCTCTGGTTTGTCGCTAGCAAGACTGAGATCGCTGCCATCTTTCACGTCTCGGGCTGCTTTCGCGGCAGCCACCGCCTTTTTCGCGGCTTGCTAGCGATTGTTTTTCGCAGTCGTCTTGCAACATGAAACACGTGAACGCTTTCCAAGCACTTTCATCCTCAATTTTTCTGTCTAGAACCACGTTTGCCTTTGAGAAGTCACTGTTTCTTCATTCTCTTTCAGCAGTTAGCACTTGATTCGGGCCGGTCCGTATCGATCGCCATGTTTCCGGTTGATTCTCATGGTGCAGATCAGCGGATGTTACTCCGCGGGGACAGCCTCGTGAGGCACGATTAGGTAGGCATCGGTTTCTGCAGAAACAATAGTCTTTTCGTAATTCTTACTGACAGAATCTACCATATGATGTGAGGTGAGGTCTCCCTACCTTTCATTACTCGGCAAGGATGGTGTCTAAATTTGAGCCCCAGGGTGGTATCAAATAGCCACATTCCTATTCTCTTACGCCTGACAGAATCCCCTTCTAATTCATCGAGAATGTTTCATATACTGTTGCATATCCCTTTTTTTATATTCTCAACCAGTCACTTATGTTCTCGGAAATCCGTGGACTTTGGAAGCATTCCTATGTAACCCCACTTTTGAAAGAACCCTCCATCTTCTGATCCAAGCAACTGAATACCTATAAGTATCACATCAGTGTTCTGCCGATTTTTCGAAAAAAAAAATCGTAAGTCTCATATGCCCAGACACCTTGAAGCGAATTCTTTATAATCACAGTCGCAGCATGGATTTGCCAGGGGTAAATATGTTACCACAAACATGCTGGAATCCCTCAACGATTGGACGACAACGATTTATTCGGCCTGGAATCTCTGAGAAGGATATCTCCCAAAAATAAGGGTTTCAGAAAAATTTAAACATTAGTAGGTCATCTTAGACATTCAAAACCTTTCAATACTGTGAAAACAGTAGCACGATCCAATATGAGACTCTCATTTTCTGCTGCTTTTTTCCCTTTGCATTGACTGGCTCGTGCTCCAGCATAGCGATCAATTTAAAACCGAATTAGTTTTCTCTGTTAAGGTGGCGAGATCACCCAGCGGTCCGAGGCGCTAGTTTTGAGCACCATTTTCATTTTGTTTATTCATTCGAATAACGACGTATAACACAATCGTGTAAAAATACCAACGCAACAAGTAGAACAGACATTACCCTGAGCATAAAATTAAGGAAACCTGTGACCTGACTAAGATTTTTGCCATTCTCCGCCAAGGATCTGATGACCCCGGTGGTTTTAATCAAGTGAAAAAAGCCGAGCCGGCTCTAAAGGTAAAGAATTTAGCTCTGAGCGTGATTTTAGGTCGCTGGAAGCGAATTTTTACCCCCCCCCCTGCGAGTGATTGGCGGTATTGCTGTGAAAAATTGTTATAAATTGCCTCCGGATTTTCTACTCATTAATTTGTGTACCATGCAAACATCATGCAGGTACCTCCTTGACTCTAGGCTGGGAAGATTAAAGTATCTATTCCTAATTTTTGCATCAGTAATTCTGGAACAGAGAGATTACTTGAATCAAAAGAACACTGAGTTTGCCCAGGAGTTTGAAGACACACTTGACCCTCCTATCCTTGTTTGCCAGGCAAAATCATGTGGAATATTTTGACCCAATAAATTGGCGGAGCCAATGCTCTACAGTTCACGTGCTGTGGGTTGTTGGGCCTAGCAAAGCATATATCAATTAGCATGTGGCTTTCTGAATGTTCCCTTTCAGCTGCGTATTCAGCGCCTCCAAACCCATCTCAAATGGACTTTTCGAACACGGTTCGTTTTGAAGCACATTATCTCCGCAGGTAAACATATCGTAGTTTCTTGACACATTTTAAGAATGTGAATGCCCGCAAGATTCTTAGTGCGTTTGTGAGCTTCGGTTTTCTCAACGTTCGCAGCAAAGTAGCATGTTGTGCACTGCTGCAGATAAGTTTCAATTAGTGCAGATTTATTGCCTGGCATTGTGAAATCCAAGACAGATAACTACTCTTTCAGAAGCGCGTATATCGAATTTCTTCATTATCTAGATTAGGTCAGCAATGGATCTTGTAATTACAACATACAACGCGACAAGCATGCAGGGACAGAATCAGCCTAATAGAAGCCCAAGAATCAAACTTCAAAAATTACTTGCCCATAATTGCACCAACTCGCGGCGCCTCGAGTTCAATTAATCGCACAGCCATTGGTTCTTCTGAGATGGGTTTACTCCAGGATTACAACTTGAATAAACTTGAATAGATAAAGGACAAAGGAAAATACAGGCAGCTACCAAGCGATCGGCGACAGTAGGTGCCGTGTGGAGAATTTCGGTGTAGTAAGAAGAGGAATCCCGCCAAAAAGATACCTGAACATCCTAATCACCATTTTTCTCAAGAAAATGTTCCGAACGTAGCTGAATATCCTAATCATTATTTTTCTCAAGAAAATGTTCTGAACCACTTCCTACTTGACGATGATTTCCCGTTCATGAGGGGTTACATCGACTGTACCAGAACTAAGAGTACAGCGAGGGTGAGAAAGAAACGAGATCGTCAACAATGAAAAACATTAGAAATGATGGGATATTTATAGACAGAGATAAGTGCAGTTCTACTTTAAGTCAGTTTGATTTGTTACGAATTCCAGCGAAATTGCTGTCCTTTGCTTCACTAAGATGTAGATGATACATGCAGTTCCCGCCGAGATCCTCGCGTCTGGTCCTGACTGGAATTTTGTGATGGCTTGCCGAAAGATTGCATCATCCAGTATTGTATTCTTCTGTGACGTTGGTGGTATGTCACTTAGGTCCGTGGTATGTTACTTAGATTCCTTCAATGATGAATCATCACATCTTTTCCATCGGGCCAACTTGTCCCTTCTACCATGTGGCGCTGCAGGTGTCCTTGTAGAAATGACTTCATCATTTCAGATGCCGGCGTAGCTTCTGTCCGGATAGATGTTTCGAACGTGGACTATGCATCAAAATGGAAGACTTGTACTACTGTCTGTGTGAAGATGAAGCGAATGACTGCTGATTACGACAGCAGCTTCAGCGCCTGCCGCGGAGTTATCGAGTGAAGGCGTTGTTTTGCTTGTGCCGTCGATGGGGACTTTGCTAGAGATTGTCGATGGCAATAACTTGTATATCCTTTTAATTGTCCCATCTGTTTGACATTGCAGAATTTCCACTCTCTTTGCTTGCAGGGTAGGCCGTCCTCGTTATCGCTCTCTGGTGCACAGTGGTGTTCGCGCGGCGCAAGTGTTGTCGTCGTCGTCATAGCGAGCCGGTCGGCGTCAACATTCGTGTCCTTCATGGGAACGGCTTGGATGTGCGAAAAAAGTGTTTGCTGACATTGACCATTGTTCTTGATGTTTACAAAAGGTTGCTATCACCAACTTTGTTGAAAAAGGCTTCTCTTTCGTCGTTTTTTACGTATTCCTCTCTGTTGTGCCGCTCAGTTGTCGTCCTTTCCTGGGCATGGTTTCGTTCGATTGATATGAGTTCCTTCGAGCTTCCAACTTTGAAGGTGATGTGAGGCTCTGGCCCCGGTTCCGGAATAATTTAGACGCGAGCTTCATGGCCCAGCCTCAACAGGGCGAAAGACAGAAATCCGAGGACGTCAGGTAGTTTCCTCTGAACTTAGTTTTTATCGTGTTTGTCAGAAAGGGAGTCGGTTAAAGTTCCGCCGAAGCTCTTTTCCTTTTGTGATCACAAGATTGAGAAATAATTGTTTACCAACCATCAAGTGAATGCCTAGTGGGTTTCTAAGACAAGTTTCCGGACGAATATGATGTATGCTGGATGGAAGGCCCGGAAGGACACTAACGAGGCCGGGCCTTTCGGCCTAGCCACCGGCGTCCTGCCGGACAGGCGAAAACGGAAGAAGAAGAACGGCAAAAAGAAAGCCTGAGAGGATACCGATAAGGCCGCGCCGTTCGGCATAGCCATCGGCATCCTGCCGGAGGGAGAAACAGGAACAACTTGATAAGGAGGGAAATTGGCGATGACGATGATGTCGGCTCCTCCTGCCCAATCCACGAGACCCAGCTTTTATGGGGTTCCCAGTGGAAACATACGTAGCAAGGCATTGCTATAGGTTCTTGAGTTGTTTGTCTATTTCATTACTAGTTCTTCTATCATGCGGTTTCACCAGGAGGCTCACTTATTAGCGCTAATGGTGAAATCAAAGGGGTCATTTATTAACACTCATTTTCCGCGGTTCCACTTTCTTCCAGCTTCATCACGTTCGTTTGTTCTTGGTTTGAAGCCTCTGCGTACACAGTGTGACCGTCTTGTTCACTCCATACAGTGATGTTCGAGTGATCGACATCCGTAATGGGAAACGGTGCTTCGGAACGGATTACGATCTTGTTGTTCCCTTCTTTCCGTATCCAAATAACGTTCTTCGATGTTATCTCTTATTGGTTGCCTTCAGCAGATTGATGATATGGTTAACGTAATCGTCTTTGTCTTGTGTTGAATTTCTTCACAGGAAATTGTAGTGCCAAGTGAAGGGCGTTTGTTTGGATCGGGACAACCACGAGACGACGGGCGACCGAAAGCTTCCATAAAGGTTCCGGTGAATGGATAGGTGTGCGACCTTGAAGTAAATCAGGATTGCACCCTCGTCGTTCGAATAACCTTCCCATGGCATTGAGATGTAGTCAAAAACGTGAGTAAAAATTTGGTTGAGCTTGAAGCATTTTTTCTTTGTGACCGGTTCTCCATCAAAAAATAGCGATAAGGGATCGGATTTCATGAGACCATAGAGAAATTACAGGGTGCGTATAAATTATTGGTGCGTGGTTCTTCAAGCCCCAATCAGCTGTGGTTGAGCGAATTCGAAGGGCATGTTGTGGGTATGATTGCTAGAGCAATACCTACCGTAAACAACAGCAAGTTTGCCGAGTGACCTCTTTCCTGGTATGTAAAGACTTGGCAAAGCTTTCAGCTCACCCTTGACACGGAGATGTTATTTCAGAAGATTTTTTTCAGGATTCTTCAGGGACAAATTTCAACTAGTCTGTTCCTACTCAGTTAGTACTACTGATCTTACACACTCACATATCCAAAGCGGAGCTTGTAAGAATGCTAATGAAGTGAGTTACGCGGACAATCGCTTCAAGCTAAAATTCAAGGAAATCACCTGTGAAACCACTCTTGAACGAATTTTTCCTTGTAAACTGGGGATGAACGAGTTTCCAAAAACTAATTTTTATTGATCGAATTTGGAGTCTTCCACGGTTTCAGAACATTTGCTATATTTGCTCTTCTCTTCTTATTATCAGTCCTGAGTTTGCAAAAAATAACAAAAACGGCTTCTTAGATATAACGCCTGTTTTTACCATGGTAGTCATTTAGTGCTCCAATCCACGGTGAGCGCACAATAGTTGAGACTTAGTCTTCACCTGTCATACACGGATGGTCGGAGTCTCCTAAGCCTACCCCAGAAAATCCTCGAAGGTAGGGAGCAGTAACTGACCTCGTGTCACAGCTCCCTACCTCGCGATTTGACCAGGAGGATCCCCAAAGCTTGTGTAGGCACAGAAAAAGGTAATTCAGGGAACCAGCTGCTGTCTACGGTAGAGATCACTCATGCAAAGATGCCTAGATCATGGCTCGTGAATTTGATCAATCCTGCCTAATCCTACACCATTGGAGCTCAAAAAAAAACCACGCGGCAATAATTCGTGCGCACCCTGTAATAAGTGCAAAAACAGGGCAGAAACGCTTCAGAAACCCTGCCATAAGGCCGCACTTATTCGACTTATATCTTCCAGGCGTCGCACAACTGAAGAAAGATTGCTAAATCCATCTGTAATCACTGCTTTTCGCTTTAGAACCCTTTATATTGTATTATGCGCTAGATCGTAGGCCTCTCACTCGCTCCAAAGGGGAACTAAAAGTTACAATTTTTGAAATGTATTTCGGGGGGATGCACAAAAACGCAACCTTAGGGATAAACCCTAATTTCAACGATCTCACCAAAGAGCGAGTAAATTAAAAACCTGGCCGGGCTCTACTGCACTCCCCCCCAAGTTTTCACAACCCTTTTTCCTTTTCTTTCTTCATTGCAGCAAAGACATTAAAAAGTGCAAAATCGCTTTGATAGAATGCCCATACTAGCTCAAACTTGTTAGAGATGGATTACCTCAGAAGGATCTTCCGGAAGTGCAGGTCCGAGACCATTTACGACACCGATGCCCTCGGATCCTTATCCCGTCGTATTATATCAGCGACCTGAAACTGGGGCCAGCCGAAATTGCAAGAAGCCAGCAATATCTGAAGTTTTACCTCTTTTGCGGAGTCATCTGCACACTCACCGACTGACGCCTAGAAGAAATCACGGATGACGAATTAGCTGGCAGCAGGTAGCGAGTATTTACGCTCGTGATGCTGGAGTTTGACGGAGGAAAAAGGGAATTTCTTAACATTACCTCACTTCCTCAGGTACTGGCTGACTTGCATGCGGATGACGTCCGCGGGTACCACAATCTCTTCAACTATCTCTACAAGCATTACCGTGCCCGTCTATTCATGACCGGGTACTATAATTTCACGGGCAAGAGCGGGAAACTACCCCAAGTTACGACTAGGTATGGGTGAGTTTTTCCAAGCTACCACAAATCCTTGCCCGTCCGACGAGAGCGCTACGGGAGAAGTTTTATCAAAACCATTAGGAGTGCCCAGCAGAGCCGAGGCCATCCACGAATCCGATCCTCACAGCCTTTTGAACCTGGACTGAGGAGAAAGAAGAGAAAATGCCTTTTCTTTTCTCTGTCTACAAATGCTGTTGATCAATGTTGTGGTAAGTGTACTGAAAATAAGTTTCTAAGCAAGGAAATCGAAGAAATTTGGCGTTTAAAGGAAAAAAATTGTGTAGAAACTGACTGGTAAAAAAGAAAATGAAGGAAAATATGTGTCCTTCAAGGTCATATCACTTAGTTTAAACCATCTTGTAGAGTAGAAATGTGTGCCTTGTGAAAAGAAAATTCTAAGGGGAACTCGAAGTAGAGACTGTATTCATAAATAAATGAAATATGAGATTAGATAATAAATGAGATAGATAATAAAGGAAGTGATGAGATCGAGAATTATCTAGATTGGTAGAATAAATTCAACTAGGTGGCCAAAAAATGCATATCCAAGGAAGGCAAAAAACAGGTTCCGAATATTCCGCCCACGAAAAAAATCGAGAGAAAGAACTTTTTTCTGTGGTGCTGTTTGACATCCTCTCTTCACCGGAGTGGGAAAGTCGCGGACTCTCTAGTAGGTACTTTCACGTGCAACAAGTCTCAATCCTCAGTGAATTTTTCCGAAAAAAGAGAGAAAAAACCGTTGTTCTTTCAAAAAGATTATTCGAAAAAAGCTAGCAAGCAGCTCGCGGTCACGGTTCGGAGAAAATAATTTTACAATGACCAGGTTGGCGACGAGTAAAGTTGGAAGTGGGACAAAAAAAAAGAGAAAGAGAGACAGAAAAGGGCAATATCTTTATCCATCCACACTTCCTTCGAAAAAGAAAAACAACAGTGAGAGTCTTCATGCGTCTCGACAGAAATTGCCAGGTTAGTTGTGGCAGGTTGGGTCGAGTTGGATGAGACAAGGGATGGCGATTGACATGGAAAGATCGATACTGTCTTCTTTTCACCGGTTGGATACTTGCGCATTCAGTTTATTTTTTCTAAACTGCAGCCTTTCCGTACCTCATCGAAGTAAATAACCACAGGAAAATGTGTAGCATTTAACGAAGTCGTCAATTAAGTACCAGAACATCATGAGATTTTCTAGGGGAGGAAAATTTGAAGAAAATTGAAATTCCAAAAACAATAAAAAAGAAACAACCCCTTCTGTATAAGGAATATGCAGAGCAGCAGGAAAAAAAAATTCAGCAAATGTTTTACAGTAACATAACAATAGGGGCGCTAGTCGGACTGATTCGTAAGGCAGAACCGTTGCGCCGGCCGTTACCAATGATATAGAGCCCAAGTATTCAGATGGATATTGCCCTTCACATCGCACGCCATTGTTACGACACCGCGCGGCAAGGCATGCTGATCTGGGTTCGCATTCAGTATACTCTATCAGTCGGACAAATGACAGCTATGTGGCTAGCTGTGGCTGCACTATCCAGGAAAGGTTTATCCACTTACGTGTATATCCACTCCTATCATTCCAAAATATTTCTGACACACGACTAATAGCAATGCACTGTCTTTTCTTTGTTTAATTTACGCGAACTCTTCCCAGTGACTATACCTAACATTTTCTAGAAAACTTCGTATGTTTGAATAATCGACATAACATTCGAAAACGAACTTTTCCGATTAATCGAAATTCAGAAATTTGACCTTCAAATGTATTCGCAGACAGACTCTTCCGCATACTTATCGAATCATCACTCGAAAGAATCATTCGAATATATCATTTGAATGATTTCAGGTCGAAACCATCGATTACCATTTCTTTGTACTGTTCTCTATTGTTTCGAAATTGACATTCAATTCTTTCAAACTACATGCTGCGTTCATGCAAACTGGAAAGTTTTTCGCATGTGAACTTGCGAAGAGAAGGGGTACGTAACTTTGAAAAAAAGTTGTATTTTCACAGAAGTTTACATGGGTTTGTGTAAGTTAAAGAAAACTTCCTGAGTCAATCACCGCCATCTTCACACGTATTATCGACGAGATGAGCAAAATCCGGTACCACTCCAGCTTTTCTTCGAACAAAAAAATGGTACTCCAAAACTTCCCATAAGAGGCATTGGAGGGTGGCTATGAGTTGAAGGGTTTGATCGGGAGGGAGGTTAAAGTGACGTGCGGGCTACGATACTTGAATGAATGAGATACTACTACTACATGGTTGCCGTAAGATCAGACACTCGTGAGGCTGGGAGGGGGGAGGGGGGTGATGGTGAGGAGGCGACAGAGTGCAGGTACAAATGTGCACCACCCCCAGTTGTACCTGGAACGGACAGCAAGTCGTGGGGGTCTACCTCGCCACCATATATGGAAATCGTCCCTTAAGGTGCTGTTAGAGGTTACCCCGACGTTTTAGAACTGCTCATTTTGGCCTGCGAAAAGCGTGTTCTGTGTAATAACACAGACACCCTCACGCGGCGATGGGCCACCTTTTCACCCAGCCAGTACCTTTTGGTTTTCCTCAATAACGACTCCTTCTCCCCAAATACTACACCAAAAGTGAGCGAGGGAAACGGCGGCCGCTCGCACGATTCTTGGAGGTGTTAGAACGCGTAGACCGCCAAAGTTGGTTTGTAGGACTGGGTAGTCCAGTCAAAGAATCTCTGCCCCAAAGATAAGGATCACAAGCATTTTCTGCCTGCACCCCGACTTTAGCATGATTACGCTACAAGATGTGAAACATGTTCCTCAGTCTCCCGAAGCCCTACACTAGGTAATCATGCTTCTCGTGTACCTTAACCCAGAAAAGAAAAAACCAGCATGACTTTGTAAAACTAATAGCGATTTGAACATCTCCTAGGTGAGAGGCCATACAACAACTGGTCCAAACGGTAGGCTTGAAGTTGAGCAAGCAACAGACAACATACGTCAAAATTTTTTCCAAACGATTGCCGTCTCGAACATTCAAACAGGCATGCAAAAATATTCGAATAGTCGGATGAATTTGAGGACAGAGTTCTCCGATTATTCAAGTTTCCAATATGTACGAAAATGGTATTTTCGAATAATCGAATTATTCGCATTCAAATGATTCATCCAAATGATCGCATGAACACTCGATTCGCTTACAAGTACATCAATTACCACATTTGTGCCAAAGCCTGAATAAATCAATTATGCTGGATAGGAGGATGGATGAAGACCAATGAGAACTGATTTATTATATAGCCAGTGCTGTTGTGGTGGATGCAGAAAGTGGGTGGAAGGGGGGGGGGGGGAAGGGGTTGGCGTGCGAAAAAAAGGCTTAATAAGCCGGAATTTCAAAAATAAAGCTAACGAAAATTATCCTTAAATTTAAACAATCAAAAATAAGTGTTCAAAGAATAATAATAGAAAAAAGGAATAGAAAATAAAGTAGTACAAATTTTTATCCTCTCTATAAAGAGATACCGAAAATTTGGAGAACTATTTACGCAGGAGCGCGTTCTTCACCATGCATCCGCTGTCGAATAGAACGGTTATGCGAGCGCTATTTTCCTCCCGCGGCTAAGTATTCCGAATACCGGCCCAGGAATTTTTCCTTACACTAACAAGACACATCGCGCACCATTCAATCAAACTTGCTGCTGATGCCTTTTATGTTTCAAGCATCCTTACGTCCTCCCAACGAAATTTCTGAGACTAGTGTGCGAATTTTCCTTCGTATTTTCTACTGCCTTAATAACGCAATAAGTGCTCGAATATTCTTTATGAGATTGGTACAACTATTTCCTTTCTGTTTAAGGTGTATTATAGTGCAATGGTCGGTTGGTCGGTTCGTTCCAAGAATTGGACCTTTCTGATATGCTCAGATTTGTATGAGGATAGTTGCGGTGAATTGACTTTCCATTGTGGTAACACTGGCAAATGCATATGTTTGTAGTAAGTTGCAACTATTCAATCACGATAAGAACGGTTTGTTTCATTATTTGAAAGTGGCTAAGTAAAATCAGTAAAACTTCCTCCGAAAACTTGTTGATTTTCGAAAACAACAAGTTTGTGCAGCTTATAAACACACTATGCGACACATGACCCCGAGTGCACGGAATTCGAGGCCATCGGCAGTGACGCAGCTGGCTCGGACCAGGAAGCGAGAGTGTGAGCGTGGATCGTGAGTGCGGCGAAGAGCAGCAACGCCGCACCACGGCGGAGTGCACCGTGCGATTGAATGAGATATGTCCCACATCCGCGTTGCCCCCGGGTGAGGGGCCAGAGCATAGACAGGGGGAATGTGGGTGGAGGCAGGACAGGGATCCGTTGGTGATCAGACAATGAGGACTCGTGGTGGGCGGCAGGCTCTGATCGTGGTTTGAGAAGAGGGATGAGCGGAAGTCAGATTCAAAAATTCCGAACTCGGAAACCGGAAGCCCTAAAAACACCGGAATATCAGAAGTGCCAGAGTTCGTAAGTATGCACCGAGTCCAGTACGTGTACACATGCATACATATAAGGCGGCTTAGAGTTGGTGTAAACCATGTATTGTTAGACTAATTATCGTTCATTTTGGTAACTTTATTTGATTGTTCTCATAAATACTGATATCGATTTATAGTTCAAGAACGAGTAAAAAATAAGAGCTCTATGAACAAGATTTAGTTGCCTTAGCAGAATTATAGCAAATTGGTAGGACAATGAAAATTCGTAGGTTTGAAGCGAAAGCTCTTTGGAAGTGTCTTCTAGCTATTCATCCTGTGTAGTTTTGAAATCTTTTGTGCGCTACCCTGTGCGGCTCTTGTGGTTTGAAAAAGCTAAGATTTGCTTGATTGTGGCTTGCTGTTATGTATGCTTCACCCTGTTTAGTAAATTATTAGTACGCGTGAAGTTAATGCGAACAATCAACTTCAAATTTTCATCCAGACACTACA
>KN768069.1:0-14205 GCA_000816745.1 Ancylostoma duodenale | reverse complement strand
ACACACACACACACACACACACACACACACACACATACACACACACACACACACATACACACACATGAACTGCGAATTAATAAGAAGTAAGATTGATTATACTAATGTCCAAATTTAAGTAATTGCATGCATAATCGGATAGTATATGTGTGGTCTCCAATGATAATACTCTTCGGTATACATCTGTCAATAATTTTAAAATAGTATCGTCTGTAGTATCGTGTACAATGAGAAGATCATCCATGTATCTGTATGGGAAGAAGTAAATATCAGTATATGAGTAGTTTTTTGTATAAATATATTCGTAGTATGATAAAGTGAGGTCCGCCAGGAGTGGACTGACATTGCCACCTTGTGGAACGCCAATATTTTGTTTAAATGTAAGGGGACCAAATGAACGAAACTGTTATTTAGAATGTAGTCAACCAAACAAAGAATATCTATAAGAGTATAGTATCTACCCTTGCAGCTGTCAATATTCTCAGAATAAAATACTTTTTAATGTCCTTAACAAACTTGGTTTTGTTTGTTAGCGTTGCTGAAGCAGGTTTTAAGGATTCCTCTAATATTTGCGAGAATAGTTTTATGAGGAAGATTTGTGAATATATTAGTAAAATCAGTTGAAAATAGCTTCATATTATTAGCGTTCTGTCGTTTTAAATGTTTGCTGATGTTTATATTATTTATTAACCAATATCCATTAAAAGAATTATTTCGGAATGTAATAGATTGAATATGATTTCTAAAATGGTTTTTGATAAAAGTGAAGATATTGGTAAGTTCTAATGCTAGCGGTTTACTATTGAAAGCACCAATAATGTATCGGAACTTCGCTGGGGATTTGTGTAATTTTGGAACTGCATAAATAATTGGAATCTGTGAATCATTAGTTGGTTCTACACGATGATTGTAGAGAAAAATATTATGTCTAAGTAGTATTTGATCAATTGTCTCGTTGTCATAATATTCGTAGGTATTATTGGTGTGAGAATGGATAAAATTCTGATTTTCGCATTTTACTCCCATTTTTTTCATAATCTGTTGAAGGTAAAATTTTTTTGCAAATGATTGCATAGTTTTCACCTGCTTTATCCATTGGGCAGGAAACAAAGTTATCTTGTGAAAAAATAAAAAATAAAAATAAATAAAATATAAAAGAAATAAATCAAGCTGCAGAGCTCTTTCCTTGAGTCCCTCCTAAATCTCGGATAGTCTTCTATCACATAGTTTTCATGGGAAGATACGGAAAGTTGAGAACTGTTTTCCTGTTTTACTTGGGCAGCCGCAAAAACTAATGCATACTCAACCGTCACTCTCAACTACGTTACACTCTTCTAACGCTTTCTAAATGCTAATTATTACTCACGCTTGAAACAATCATGATTTTTTCGAACGTCTTCTTGGCTTCTTCATTCCGTCCATCACTTGGTACGTTCAGATCTTCCCAAACAGGACGTGATCCACCGCCAGGCAACGGCACGGCTGAAATAAGTCAGGGGTGTTTCATTCTTTTACCCATCATATCGGTAGTGCTAGAGTCTGAGAGCTTCTCAAGATGACGTGGTAGAAAAGAAATGAAGTTCCATTCTACGTAGATGTTTAATTTGCTATGAATGCATAAATTTTTAACTAATATCTATGCGCGTCGAACGGAGAATCCGCGAAAAGTGGGGTATTTATTTGTGCTGATGGAGGGTTTCCTGTATTGATTTCGAACAGCCAGTTGCGTCGTTATGCACTAACATGCCTGATCTTGCGTCAAAAAGATTACCAACTTCTTCTGACTCTTTATAACACCTTGCAAGGGAAAGCTTTTGGTGACGAAGATGACAAGGATCGCTGGTTGAACAACTTTCTCGAGTCAAAGCCAGTGCAGTTCGGTGCATTAAGGCACCTCTCTTGTGCGTGGTTGTTCGCCTCAAGCTGAGTAGACTGTTCATTGCAATCTCTGCGAAAATGTTCGTAATTGTTGCAGCTGTAGCATTTATGCCGTCTTTTCGCAATGTCAGGAGTTCGAGGGCTGCTTACTTGCGTTTGCAATGCTTCCTAGCTTCCTTCTTCCTCGAATGACTGATTTTCAAGATAGTTCGGCCTTGTATTTTGACTGCCTTGTTGGACATATCGTGGTTTTGAGTTTTGCATCAGACTTCTCATCGCCCTGGCAACCTCTTTGCTCCTCGAACATCTTTGAGCCATTGCTTTGACCATTCCGTACACTGCTTGCTTAGGAGCGAATTCCATGGTCGTGTATAGTTGCAGGTATTCCGGCCAATCCACCAATTGGGCTACTAATTCACCTGCACTTGTGAGTGATGACGCGCACTCTAAAGCATCTGAATGCTACTTGTGTCAAGGTTTCTAGTTCTATACAGCAGCTGGAAACATCTCGCTCCATCTCGGGACGCTTCAGTTCCATATTCGAGTTCATTTGAGAGGCAGAACAGCTGTCACCGAATCTTTTGCGTAGCGCGTCTACCACATCATCAAGATTGCTTTCCTTGATTTTTCTGCGCAGCGCTTGCGCAATCGCTTTTGGATGTCCGCTCAATTTTGAGGTAAAGAGATGTATGATCATTTTTTCGCTCAGCCCAAGACCCTGGTATTTCAGTCTGAATTTGGTGACAAAGTTTCCAAAACTTGCTCCCTTTGAGCCGTTAAAGACTTCTACGGCTGCTAAAGCCGACCATACGGCCTACATTCTCATCAGTAGAATTCGGTGCCTGGTAATTCAGGTTCCTCACGCTGAGAGTTGGTTCGCATTGGTGACGCTTCACTCGAGATACTCAGTTTCGGCGTTTGCTCGCTCTTCCTTTCTCGCTGAAATGGATTCGCTTCATTCTTCTCCTGTCTCCCATAAGTGATCTTGAAAGTGTCCATAATGGGTCAGTGGTTCCATGCGGCATGCGCTAAAGAATCTTCCCTGTGGATAGTGTGTTTTTATCCACCTGCATTAATCTCACCTGTAGACAGTGAGAATATGCGAGCGAAGAGAACATCAACAAAAGTCTGGAAGTCCGGCGTCAGCCCTACCGCCGTATGGGTAGTATTCAATAAATAGCAAGAGTGCATCTGACAAGATTAATAGCACTGCCACCTATTGATGGTAATGCCAAAGACATAGCATACAAATACCCCTCCTCTTTTCTTATAAATATTTATGTGGCCACTATTTGCATTATATTAAAGCATGGAACAATTGGGATCCAGCGTTGGGTAACATCCATTCCGCTGCGGTTCCACCCCAAATCCCATGAAACTAGCTGCGCGGACAAAAGAATGGAAAACTCTGGTGTGTTGGATCTCGATCTCATCTGTCCTACCCCAGACAAAGTGAAAACTGACATATTAGGTTGTTACAAAATCGATGTCGAATTTCCGAACCTCAAATTTTGAAATATACTCTGGAATGAAAAGTGATGTGTCAGTCGCACATTCAGTATTCATGTAGAGGCTTATTTATTCCGTTTTCTGCTAGTTTGTTTCCATCCACTTCGAGTCACCCAAGAGAAAGCCAATTGAAGCGTACCTATCCACTTTCATTGGTTTCTCGTGTTTGAATCGAAGTGCAGTCGCTAGCGAAGATTCCTCTCAAACTGTATCATGGATTCAAACTTAGTAACAACACAACAGCAAGTAAGGGGAATACTACCAACGTATACGGGATGTCAAATAAGAGATGTCAAATAAAATCATAGCCCAATGTTGTCCATGTAATCCAATTTTGGAGATAAATGTCTCGGAGTTATGGACTAAAATTCAGTGAGTCAACATCATTCCGCAAGCACTGATGGAAGCTATCCCCAGAGATGTGCTCAGTATCTCGGAATTGGCTTTAAGGTTTGTTATTTTTCTATTTTTGGCACCGTGGAAAGGATGTGCACTGTGGAAAAAATTGGGAAACTGAATTCTCCTCGAAATATCCTCTAGTGTTTTATGACAACACAGGAGCACACTTCGCACTCCAGACGTTCTGGAAGAAGACGCAGAACGGATGATGACCAGAAATTCAGATGGTCGAATCCATCCCTGAGGGGCAGAGTAGGCCGCTCAAAAGGGGAAAAGCTCAAAACGCTCTTGCAGATTTTGCTGATTCCAAAAAGCTTGACTCCAAATCCAATGGAACCAAAATTTGGCAGAAAGATGGCGAAGATTTGCTGATTTGAATGACAACTTAATCGGATAAAAATCTCTATGCCGAGTTATGACAATTCAAACTCAACTGTCAAAATCCGACATCAATCCCGCAACAACCTCATAGATAAGAAGTTTGATTGAGTAGTGCATGTGATTACAGGGTACAGAGATTCTGATAAATATTTCTGCCCAAAAATTTGTTGCAATGGTGCATTCCGCCTTATCAAATAGGAGCGGCAAAAATTCATGAACCACCAATCAAACATTCGGCCAGAACACACTTGGCTGTCAGTCATACCTCTCATCTTCCCTTTTCACATAGGATTATTAATTGATTTCTTGCTCCAGAGATTGATTTTTGACAAAACCTGAATTTGGGTGATTCTCTTCATTTTGGATTCATCTACTCCTTTTTTACAAGAAAAAACCATTTTTTTCCAAGAAAAAAATCATCAGAAATATCCAATTGGGCAAATGCTTTAACGATTTTCCAGTACCCGTCCGCGCCAAAAAGGATCAGTGATTCAGCTCAGTTTTTAAAAGTGCTTGGTTACGAGTATCCGGCAGCAAAGGGTTCTGCTTTTAAGGTGTTAGCTCCTATGACCTGCAAACCATAGGAGCTAACACCTTAAAAGATTGCCTGACCCGACGGAACAAGGCAAGAATATTTGGTGATGCCATTTTTAGTATTTCAACTGATTGAATTTTTGAACTCGGATTTCTTTCTGAAAAACATAATGTAGGCTTCGTGAATAAAGTCGAACCAGATGCAGCGAAGAAGAAAATATGATATACAAAAGACATACTGAATCCTCTGGAGTTCGGATCCGCCATTATATACATGTAATCATTGGTCAAATAACCAGCATCAAGTGTCGTCAACATGAACTTGCGTTTGTAACCGTAGCCTTCTGCCAGGCAGACGACAACGACTAAACTGTTTTTTTTATTTTCATGGACAAAAACTGAACAACTTGTGTGGTCCTTTTTAAACCTTGGCATGGTAGTCATTAATGTCTATGAGCCTATCAGCCGAACATGAAGTTGGCAGTAATATGCTTCATTGGTCAACCTTTCGGAGACTTCGCCTTCGTCATGATCTGAAACAGTCAGAGGATCTGTGAACGAAGAGGTACAAACGCCTTCTCAGACATCGAGGAACTAGGGCAGACTCCAAAATCACAAAAACGAGTGGACATTGAAATCTAACATGCGAGTCCACCGAAAGGTGGTTTTTGCGGTTCATTTCTGGATTTTTCACATGAATAAAAATGACTGAAAAATTTCGCCTGTGGCAATTCCAGTTTCGAATTAAAGGATTGTAATTTGTGAATTTTGCCTGCGGAAAGTCTAGTTTCGTGTTCAACGATTGTAGCTTTTGATTTATTTTTTAGTCGACATCACTGTGCACTGGCATTTGATGGCACCCTGGACTGGTAAGTCATCATCGGAAATGAACGGCATGAAAACTTATGAATCCTAGTGTGCCTTCTTCGCACTTGATTGCTTCGTCGTAAACTATAAAATTCTCCCAGTGTATACCCATTAGAAATTGCAATAGGTGTCGCTCAGCCGAGTGACTTTTGTTTCTCTTCACTTCCAAACCAAACTCTGGCTGTCTTGAACATATTAATAATGATCGCCTTATTTGTAGGAGGATAAGCAGAGGAACACTGTACAATGATGGACCTTCTACACGGTTTTCGATATCGCCCTTCCCGTATTTTACTCCTGGAAGTGCTTATCTGCACGATAAAAAATGGGATCCAGTCTTGCGTTGCTGTTTCTCCCATCGACTTTATACATGTGCCCTGACCGTTGGTTCATCATTTCCGAAAATCTGTCCATTTCATTTCGAGTGGAACAAATAATAAAGCGGACGTCGATATACGTACAGTGCATCGATATACCTACAATGCAGGAGCAAAAGCGACTCCAGAACAGGAGATTCTGTTTTTGCCATAAATGCAGAGCAGCAAGAACTAAATAGATGATATGTTGACTGAACAATGCTAAAAGAAGCGTTATATCGTCTCTTATTGCCACAAGAATTGCTTCCACATTCTAGAATGCTGAATAAAGTGTAGGTAAAAATCGCCAAACCAGCCAACCTTGTTCAGCATTTTTACCCGCTTAAAGGCGAAATTTCCAGTCTTCTTCATTTTCTAACCTCTTATCAAAACACATAAGCTATCTGCTAATGATTTAGCATTTGTTAGCCCACCAGCCCACAGGATGCGACCGATCACAGGCTGCGTTGGCGGCTCTACTGATATGGTGCCATGGTTCTTGAAAATTATTCTGGAGCAACCACAGAACTTCAACACTTTTTAGAGACTCAAAAAGACCACCATGTTTCTGGACCATCCTCGTAACGCACAGTTTGACAACGCATGTGTGAGGCTCCTGACATACTTCACAGCGATACTGTCACTGCAAAGAAAATGGATGAAAAAGATGAAAACTGAAAGTGTTACAAGTTTCTAATCACACAATTTACGTGGAATAGTGTGCTGGCAGAGGTGTGGTTGCGCAAAATCTATGATTGGTAACGGTCGCGGTGAGAGCGTCGCTGTGAAGTATGCTATACATCTGATGGAACCTTTCGATGTTAATTCTATTCATCCCAAGTCAGGTACTTTTGAACGACTTCCCTCGTAAATGAAGGTGTCGACCATGAAGTTGTCTAGATTAAAAACACTCGGATTCTAAATTGACAAGTGGCAGTGGCCATTCATGATGCCATGTCTACAGGGTAACTTAAATATATGTCAAACTCTTTCGGAAAGTCCATCCCCATGGCGGAAAAGCTCTTTGCCCTAAACTTCATATTTGGAATTACTATCCCTAGTTCTGTACTATCTCCACGTTTCGTAACCTCATATCAACGTTCCACGTTATAACACGTCCGAATTTGAAGAGAACCAAGATCGCGCTATGAAGCACCACCGTACAATCTTGTTTCTTGATCGCCTCTTTTTGCAGCAATAAAACTGCACCACCCAACTTGCAGTACGATGCTCTGTTGTACAAAGGCTGTTCCCATATACATGCCTTACAGATCTACGGTTCGAGAAAAGTCACGAGAAACGAACCCATTGGAAAACTGCGAGGTGGAGGAGTACACAAAGCCGTGATCTCTGCAGAGAGCGACGAATTCACCTGCTTATGAAGAAGCCCAGACGAAACACTGCAAGCACTAGGAGTAGCATGTTCACAACAAAGCGCATCAGTACGAGAGGAGGCAGAATTTAGTTATTTTTCCTTAGAGGCCGCAAAAGTTAGGCACCTTAGGGCGATGATCTTATTTTTAAATGTGGAGCAGAGTTTCACCAGCAAAAATCGTGTGGTGCAAGGGCAGTTCCCCAAGACAGCAGGAAATCAGAAGCAGTAGGAAATACGTCTCTTGCAGGTCACATCTGACCGTGATCGTGATCACATACCGTGACGTTGAATTAAAGTTGGGAAAACAGCTCTTGTTTGGGAAAAAGGGTAGTTTTGTAAAGTAGGTGTAGCTGCTAGTTCACCTATAAAAATGAATTCACTAGGACAGCAGTGCTTGAAAAAACAAGGCGCAGAAGAAAAAGTGACCGTTGTTGCTCCAACTCCACGAACTTATACCGGAAGAGGAATCGTGTGCAAACTTTTCTTACATCGATCGTATGGATGCGTCAACTGGCAATCGTAGAGATGTGAACATGCGCTCGCAACCCACTACTGCTTCCAATCTGGGATCGCTGACAGGAAAGAAGGAGGAAAAAAACCTCCAAATCTTTTTCGGGCCCCAATGGTCGTGCATGCCCTTAGTCTAACCTCCGTCGCGAAGACAAAAGGAGAGCACGTTAAACGATTTCCAATGTATTTGATTCGTAAAGGTTTAGGTAAAGAATACTGAAGAGCAATTAGAGTTTTATCTTCTGTGACAGAAGTTATTACCAAATATTTTAGATACAGTATCCATGCCGCACCTTGTACTACTAGATACAGTTTTTGACGCTAATTTCGCTCCCGTATTCCAGTTTCCTGTGGGGGATCTGTGTAGTGAGTTACAGCTATTTCCTTTAGCACTGATTTAACATTGGCAACTCATGTATGGGCTCTAGGTTGTGCTTAGTAGCTGGTTTAATGTCTTCAAACTGTAGAGTGCTTCAGAAAAGAACAAGGACATTGGTTGTGTGCCTTACCCCGATATAAGCCCGTATATGAATACAGTGAGCGGGTCGACCAGTGACTTTGAGCGCGATCTTCAAACACGTGCTTGAATCGTGATCAGGCAGCTGCTTAGGCAAATCCAACCACAATCAATGCCCTTGTTCTCTCCTAAAGCACTCAATAGTTTGTTGACACTAAAGCAGCTGCCAAGCACAACTTGGAAACCATACATGCATGCTCTATGCTAAGTCAGCACGAATAGGAAGCTGTAACTCACTATACAGAGCTCCGCAGAAAAGTTCGATTATAGATTCGAAATCGTCGTCAGAAATGCATTTAGTGTAATAGTAGACATGGCATCATGTATGGCCACTGCCACCATCTATCCTTACCTTGTGAGATTTATACAGACAAAACTTCTGAGGCATGTTGTTGTCATGATTCATGTCAAAAATCCAAAAACGAGTCGCAAACACCACTTCCAGAGATTTTTCAGACTATGCAGTATAGCCTCGTCCTGATGCCTGACCGAGGAGGTGTTTGTTTGGCTACTCCCATGAATCGTTTGACCCTTTCAGATTCTGACGAAGGTAAAGCGCCCAGCAGCCATCATATGCAGGCCCGGCGCTCCTTATCAGGTGCGCATTATGGAACCGACGCGCGGCCATGAGGGAACTTCTCATATCATGAGAAATGTGTTTCATAGTCTAGAACAGAAGTGAAGTGAAGCCTACATTTACCATAGTGAGATTGAATCGATGCGCAAGAAGGCAAACTAATCTATGAACTAGCTAGACGTACTTCTAGAGTTCTCATGCGGACATCTATTCCTCGAACCGCCATATCCTTATCATATTTCGTTGAACATAATGACAGAAGCCAATCAGAAACAGTACCCACGTATGTCTTTAACCCACTGACGACCGCGCGGCTCACCGGTGAGCCGCGCTTCTTGGTTCAGTTTGAGCTGTCATTAAGTCTTAACGGTTCCAGCACTTTACTTAGATAGTGATGTAATGATACCTATAAGTCATCGCGATTATAAAAATCTATAATGGAATTTTATAAAAATTTTCGAGCAGAGAAAGGAGCTGCAACTTGAGGAGATGTAGAAACGTATGAAAAAGGCGCGGCCGTCAATGGGTTAAAATCGAGCTCAGCAATTAACACACGCATGAACTAGTATACGTGCTCCCGTGTGGTTTTCAAAATACAGAAGTGGTAGTTTTGCACCAGTCCAACGGCCGCCACTGAGATCTTCAACGTTTCTACTCCTCTATTCTTCATATTCAAGATGAATGGCGTCTTCACTGCACTATTTTGGAATCTAAAACGCCCTCCCGTGATGTTGGCTTTCTGCATTCGGTTCGACGATGGATCAATGGGGTCAGTGCAGGCGTAGGGCGCAGCGCATTGCCCGTTACGTGCGCGCCTGACTGCCGTAGATTTGGCAGCGTCGGCCCTGCATAGAGTGGATTTTGAAGCTTCCGAAACGTCGGTCAATGAAGAATATTATTGACAACCTCGTGCTCGGCCTGATCATTCGCTCATAAATTATTCTAAAATTGGAAGAATCCTAATGTTTCATTCGATCTGTTTCTAACGGGTAGGGTACCGATAATTTACTTCCTACTTGTTCTTGTTCTGATGCTACACAATCGAAAGTGATGTGTACGTTGATCGGAACGGGATTTTCTCCTAATGATCAATAAATCGGCAATAAGGTTTCGTATACAACCAGCATGTTGTTCATTGTTTCTGTCATTAGAAAATTTCTCTCATGAACTGTTTACTATAAGGAGGATCCTACTTCGTGCTCTTCTTGCTACACTTGCCAGAACTTTCTCTATTGTTTCGGTCTTCATCTCGGTTATTTCTCCGATGTAATTGATGGTCAGATT
The DNA here is from genome assembly GCA_000816745.1 of Ancylostoma duodenale. NCBI lineage: Eukaryota > Metazoa > Nematoda > Chromadorea > Rhabditida > Ancylostomatidae > Ancylostoma > Ancylostoma duodenale. The sequence continues at coordinate 4,018 of KN768069.1, read as the reverse complement.
GCCCAACTGAGAAACAGCATTCTGAAAAACAATAATAGTTCATGATTTTCAAATTGTCCTTAAATTAATCAGTTCTACCACAAAATGAACGCTACTAAAGGGCAAAAAATAGGAAATAAGTGTTAACAATTTTGAGGTATTTTACAATAATAAACGGATGTACCCGTAATGTTCATAATGTTTTCGTAATAAAGGGGCGTACCCGTTGTGCACTATTAACAGCAACTATCTAGCCTCCCTATTACTCTCGAATCTTTTGAGGGCTAGGGCTCAACACTCTCGCTTAGATTCATTATACTTTGAATTTAGGTGGAATAATTCCAAAAGAAAACTACTGAGCTTCCGAAAAAAAATAGGAGATAAGCCCCTTGAGAATGGGTCACCAAAATTTCGAAATCAATTAAGGAAATAAATGGAAACGAAATCTTACATAAATTTCTTATTTTGATTGTTTGTTTCTATAATTTTTAATTATTTGATATTTGAATTTATGCCTGTATTATTTTATTTTATTTTTTTTCCGTCTGGATCCCTAGAAGCGGCGAAGACCCCACTTCTTTTCCCACACTCCTCTCCCAATATGGCAGTATGTTGGAGATATGTAGGTCGAAGAGTTTACAGGTTAATTTGGAACTTTGGAGCCGAAATGGCCAGTTTTTTAGACTATTAGCACTGCAAAATTTTGTATGAGTTATCCCGCAGCAGCAGCGGACCCCGTAAGTTCACCTGTGTTTGCCTTATATTCTAGAGTTTTTCCTTCATTGAAACAAGTGTGTCGTACTCGACCTTTACGAGCATCCGCTTGCGAAAAATTTTTTACTGATGACCCAGGTTGCCGACCAATATTGTCAAAGAAATTTTTTTAGGCTGTAGCGATGGTTTGCTCCATTGTTCAGTAGGTCCAAGCTGATGCTCACTGTTCCTTTCACTGAAGTCTTCATGCTTTATCACTTCGTTACTCTTGTATAACCAACGAATCGTTCCAACCACGCCTGCAGGCAAGGTACCGAGCCGACATGCAGAACCTCCGTGTCCCTACCCGAGAGAGCCGCGCCGCAGTCCCGTCCCTTGCACACGGCCGTTTAGAGTTCCGTGTATGTACTCAGACATTCCACCGCCCTTACCTTGCACTACACCGCCAGGATCGTCACACCATCCGGCAAATGCGGTATGATGCTACGCTGTTGGCGGTGTGAGAGCGGTGATCGTCCGCTGCCTCACCGCTTCTGGCGGTGAGGCAGCGGACGATCACCGCTCCTGGCGGCCTAGCAGCGGACGAGCGCCGCTTTTAGCGGTGTGGCATTGGGCGGGCACTGCTCGTAGTGTTGTGCGAGCAGACGTCGGTAAAAGGGCTTGCTTTTCTTGAAATGAAGTTAAGAGATATTGTAAACGGTTCTGCACACCTGTCGCCGCTGGTGTTGCATCTTGCCTCTCCAGAAGATGCAGAAATTAGAGGACAAACGCGGTTATGGTCATGAGACTCACCTTCACTCTCCCTTGGCAGCTTGTCAACGCCCATTACTAAAGAATTCATGAAAACAGAAAAAGCAAGGTTATCTTGAACCTTTTTATAGTTTTCGACCCTTCGTACCCCATCTGCCTCGAGCGGGATTCGAACCCACCTACCTCACCTACTGCGTTGAAGTCGAATGATTGGGAGTCCACTGCTTAATCCACTCGTCCATCCGTGCTGACATCCACCATCATTTCGATCCAGAGAATGGAATCATTTTTTACTGAACAACGATCTACTTGAAATAATGGAGTAGAGGATCAATAATTGCTGAGGCTTCCCTTCCGATTAGAATCGTCAAATTGGTTGCGAACCATAGTACCAGTTGTATACATACAATTAAAAATAGTCCGTACAAATTTCTCCCTTTACAGTTCTTTTTCCAGAACAGGTTTCATGAAATTGTTGTGCGCAGCGAGTGCATTAGTGGTAATTCGTCTTGAACGTTTCGGAAGGTTTTCATTTCCAATGGACGAATTCTATTCTTCACGCATGATTCCAAGAGAAGCGGACGATGTTGTATCTCCATCAACTCTTGCTGAAAGTGAGCAATGTTGTGCAAGCATGCTATTGCTTACCAGATTAGAAATGGAAAATCCGTTGCAGAATTGTTTAATCAACCCTTTGTCTATCCTTTTACAATTTTTTTTCACGAATTACGACATTGAAATGGTTTTACTCCGTAAATTTTTCGATTACTGCATACATATCCTGGGACGTAATTTTTTGCAACAACACACTGTAGCACTTCAGTACTACTAATACCGCAATGATAATTTTAAATTACTTTGGCTTTCCCGTGACGTAGTAAGGGAAAGTGATTAAGTAACTGCTAGCCCACAATTAACAGGTACTTTGTCGCAGTCGCCAGTTACAGCTACGCAGGGTGCTGTAGTCCACATAGAGTTTAGGTAGCCTTATCTGTGCCGCTGTCAGGGTGGAGGGCATCGGTTCCGCTGCTATCGGGGCGGTGCTTATCAATTCTACTACTGTCGGAGCGGTACTCACTTATTCTGCAACGGAAGGGACGATAGTATGTTGTGACTCTTCAAGAATTTCATCCTACCACTTTCGGGGCAATGAGGGTTTATGCTGCTGCTGTCGGGGCTGCGGCCATTGCACAGGGTGCGCCATAAGTTCTTGCACACAATATTTAGTAACACCACAACAGCGGAATTCAACATAAATCGCATGACCTCTATGGCCACACTAAGCCAACTCAATAGCAGCCTAAATAACTTATGAAATCCGAAATTTGTCAACATCTGCTTTTGCAACAGCTCAAAGTCGAGAGGTAGGCGATCCCATCGTAAGACGGTGGTGTTTTTGTGAGAATCTTCCCAAAGACTTTATTCAGCTTCATGCTACGGGCTCAAACTTTTGTATAATGTAGCTCTTGATTTGCCCTTTAACATTGCTAACATACGACAGTCCATCGGATTCAGACTAGTGCTCCATGAGAGTTAGATATCAGCATAGGATTTCCTCTGGACACCACGCCAGTAGACGCACTTGCTCCATGAGCAAATTTTGAGTCTTACTGAAACGTCACCTTTGAGCTTTGCAATATGAATTTAGTGCATCAAGTTCTCTTCTCACCCAAACTGCTGTTCAGGTAAGACTGAGCGTGACGTTGATGTTGTGAACCACAAAAAAACTAAGAAAATTTGCTCTAACCGGGCATCTTTTCGAAAACATGGTGAGATTCTTGAAGGAAGAGCGAAAACGGAATTCTGTTCTTATCGCAGAATTCTCCAACGCTTTTTACATCCACTCCATATTTCTGATAAGGATAGAACAGTCCTGTGTCCTGAAAAGTGGCTTCAGTTCTAACATGACATCACTGCTCCGTGCCGCGATGGGTGCACTTCCCACTCGACTTTGAGCTATTACAGAAGCAATTATTGAAATATTCCCGATCTACTAGTTTATATGAGTTACTATTGAGTGTGGCTATAGAGATCATGTCATTGCGTTGAATTCCGCTGCTGTGGTGGTTTTAAATATGGTGTGCAGGAACTTATGGCGCACCCTGTAGTGCATCGCAAGGGGCGGTCGTATGTCCGAATAGCCGCTTGCCTTTCACTGGTGTACAGTCTATCCGGAACGACGAGTCCCCTCAGCCGGCGGGAAACCTCGTGGCGTTTTTATCCACAGTTGTGGTTTCTTTATTGAATATACCAGTCTGGCCGTCCCGTCCGGCTGACGCCGGACTTCCAGACTTTTCCCTAGTGCTCGCTTCGCTCGCATTACTCTACCTCGGATTCATAGTAATAGGAAGATCCCCGTGCCAAACCTTCCTTACGCAGTTTTTACATATTCCACTATTTTCAATTAAACGAACTGGTCAAAGCAAACTAACCGCGTTTCTCAGCGCAACTATATTTTTCGCTTGAAAGTAGCTAATCGCAACTGTATGTAACCGATTCAACATGACATGACCACAGGGAATGGTTTATCTTTCTTTGTTCGTTGTGATCGATCAAAAGCGATAAGAGTCAGTTA
>KN768068.1:0-14272 GCA_000816745.1 Ancylostoma duodenale | reverse complement strand
GGGGACAGCAACGAACCCAAATAGAAAAATGGAGATGAGAAAGATCAGAATACACAGAAGATCAACAAAAACACAGCTCTGGGTGGAAAGAATAAATGGAATTTCGAAAATCCGTTTGGACGGTACGCGCAAGCCTCGCGCGGTGCCCAAATTTTGACTGTTCAAGTTTGAATGTAGCAGCATTCCTCTTTTCTTCGCAGTAACTAATCAGTACTGCTGACCTCCCGGCAGCAATTATGGATATTGCTCCCCCCAAAAAAGTGGGCGGCGCAGGTCTCGCCAGTTTACTGGCAATGGTGCTGCCCCGATGCAGCACCACGTCAATAAGTGCTGCCCTCGTCAATACAGGTGATCTTTTGCTGCTGCGCCTAAAATGTGGGCGTGGCAGGCTGAACTCTCGGAGGATAGTGCTGCGTGAATGTCTGAGTTGCTGCTAAAGGTAGTGGGAACCGTTGCTGCTAGCGTTTCTAAGCGAACCATTACGGCGTTCGGGCTGCGTTCGTGCTGCGCAGTTATCAGAAATAGAACACAATTCAGCTTCAAGGAAGAAACAGGAGACCAAGAAAAAGACATGTAGAGACCGTGGATTAAATAGCGCTATTCACGCGGACAAAAAATGAAGTGATGACGCAGCAAAGAAAAACTTCTGAATAGTCATACAAACAAATACATAAGTCATCCTCAAAAAGGGCTAGTATTCACCGGGACAAAGAAGCAAGTCTTCATGCAAGCGAAAAAAAAATACACCGGAGAAAAACCTGTGCATCAACCAAAAAGAAAAGGACAGCAATTCAAGCAAATAAAAAAGGTTTTTACGAAGGCAAAAAGAACTCTCATATACCCAAACAAAATAACTCATAAGTCACCCAGGAAAAAGAAAATTGGTATTCATCCGGACGAAAATTAAATGATCACCCCGCTAGAAAAATAAACTCCTAAGGACTCAAAAAGAAAAAAATCGTAGGTCGAGCGAGAGAAAGGATAGTTTCCATTAGGACAAAAAAAAAAAAAAAACGAGCATCCATGCAAGCAAAACATTTATTCTGTAAAAAAATTGAACTCGTTTTTGAAAAAAAGGAGTGGCAAAAGAAGGAGACGGCTTCATCAGGCTAAGTGAGAGCAATTCACCCAGAGAAAATAGAATTTTCAAAAAAAATCGACAATATAGTTTGAGGCTGGCAGGGAGCAGGGTGAGGTAAGCTATGGAAATTTGAGTCGTCTTCAAATCTGGTGACGAGTAATGTGGAGAAAGCATCAATGAACGCGCATTTATCTCATTTACACTTTCTATGAAGAACGAATGTTTCAACACGAGCGAAATGATGCGAGTTTCAAGGTAGTTCAAGAAACTCGATGGAAGAATGAGCTGCGCATCACTGTTTCGAAAGTGAGCCGAGTTCAGAATTTTGCGCGTCAACCTATTCAGTGCTCACAAAAATGCATCGGGCAATAAAATAGGAAGATGAACGCGTGTTCAAACTCTTACAGAACGCATTTCCGGACTACGTGGCTTTCGTGGTTGTGGTCGGCCGTGAAATTGTCGCTTCGCTTCTCAACGGCGATGACGATGTTCTTTGGTTGCGTGCTTCCAGACTTAGTCATCCGACGAACAATCCGTCGACTCCTCCAACCGCTGCATGACACAACGACGCTTCTGAGGACGATCGTGATCAGTATTGCGCGAGACACATACAAACGGACATGACCTGCTACGACACAGGATTAACCACTGTTAATTTATGAAAACGGAACTCAAAAGCTAGATCCATTGCGATTACTACGATAAGATACGTCATTTTGATAGGTTCTTCTTTTATTACTAAACTATGGGTGCCCACAAAACTTAGAAAAATATTCCCGACTTTGCACAAGAGATGAGGCCTTTCAGATGATAATCTCGAAAGCCTTCCGAATGCAAATGTATACACCAGGGCTGTGCGTTAGAAAAATTTCAGATTTCGTTAATCCGGCAATTCGTTATGTTAGACCAAAAATGGCCGTTACGCATTAATGCGTTAATCCGTTAGAAGATGGATCTGTGAATATTCTGATAAGTTTCATTAGCTATAACAAGCAGACGAGGTGCTTGACTGATATTCAAAGCAAATATGCTGTAGATTCAACAAAAAGCAAATTGAAGCAAATGCTAACATTGTTCACCTCTGACTCTGGAAAAAAAAGAATGGCAAGATGAAAAGTTTCAAAAAATGATAGCTTCTCTTCAATGCATACAGAAAAACAAAACTATGCAATAGTCAAACGACTGAAAAAAAGACAAATGATAGAGATGCCTTTGCTTAAGACTTGCGTTATTCTGACTCACAATTTTCACAATAAATCTTCTGCGAATAAACGGATGAGAACTCTTAAGATCTTAGGCTTCATAAGGGAAAGTAAGCGACGGAAGGACAAGGCGCGTAGGCAGACCTCAGAGTCTTAGTACAAGTATGCTATGGTGCAAAAAGAGTAGTTTCTCCAAGTTTCTGCAGTCAAGCTGGTTCTCAAGTCTGACACAATTAAGCCTGCTGTTGAGGACTCGCACTTAGCTGCCCGTGGAGAAATATATTTAAATGACAACATTTTTATATAAGGGAATTTTGAATCTTTAATATCGCTGCTCTAATACTCAAAAGGATTAATAGAGAATAGTTGCTTATGCGCAAGGTATTCGTCTACTTCCTAAAATAGTTGCAGGTTCATGAAAGTTCTTATTAGTATATCTAATCTCAACAATTATACAGCTACATACACCCACCGCCATGGCTTTTGTTCATGAAAGCTAAGATGATTAGATGTCCATGAAAACAGATTGTTCCTCGGATGCCTTACTGCAGGTAATTTTATGCAATCGTCTTCATTATGCGTATCATCTGCTGCATATTGCGAGAAAGTTGTCTAGAGCGGGAAAAGTATGTATGCATTTCAGATACTATTTGACCTATTAACGAAGTGGATTCTAACGGTTTTTCGGGTTTTTCGTTAATTCATTAATTCGTTACGTTAGGCCAAAAATGGCCGCTACGCGTTAATGCGTTAATTCGTTACGTTAGTAACGCACAGCTCTGGTATACACCATTCATTAAAACTTGTTTACCTCTGCAGAGTGAGGTGCTAGTTTAGCTAATTGTCACTTCGGCCGGTTCTGCATTCTATTAGGTTGGTCCGAAAGTGTGGCACCTAATTCCATACTTTTTTTCAGAAATGTTAACTTTATTGTCAATAAGTATCAATCACCAAAATAATCACGGACATGATCCACGAGGTATGGCCAACGAATCAGTAAAGCTTTTGCTCCAGAGGTCAAGAACTCTGGCAGCTACGAGTCGAAGAAGCGTGAAATCTCACTTTTCAGTTTGGTCTTATCATCGACTTTTATTTCTCGTAGATGTAGCTTCAGTTCAAACAAGTGGTCGTCAGACGGGATCGAGTCAGTAGAAACAGCAGGGTATGGTAGAACTTCCCAACATTATTCGACAATTTTCTAGCGGGTAGACTTTGCTACCAAGTGAGGGGCGTTGTCATGAAGTGGAGCAACATGGTAAATTTTTCTAGACTTCAGGCGACTTGCGTCTGCCAATTTCTGTAGCTGGGAAGAGCAGACTTAGGCGGTTACGGTACCTCCAGGAGGCAGCAGTTCTCGATACAGCATTCCCTCGGAATCACACCAACAGCACAGAAAAACCTTCTTTCGTGCACTTGTTCTTTCGCCTGTTTTGCAGGTAGTTCGCCACGCGGGAGCTAACGTTTCTCTAGTGCATGGTTAACATACAGCACCCAACTCTCATCTTTGGTAATGAGTTGACGGAGAAAGCTAATCTTTCGTGGACGCAGCAGCATAGGTTGACACACACTCAGTTTTGAAAGGCACTCAATTTGTGGGGGACCCAAGCCGTCATCAGTTTTCTGTAACCCAGCGCCTTGAGATGTCTTGCGATTTTTGTATTAGTGCAGCCAGGTTTATCCTACAGTTCATGTGTACTGGCATCCTGATTCAAAGTCTATGAAATTCTGGATCCTAAAAAATATGTTGCTACAAATTTTTTGGACCAACCTACCATATACGCCCAACAAGACTAACCGCCGCTCAATTTCTCATCTTCTACCAGCATGTACAAAGAAAGTATTTCATTTCCGAGCATTGCTCCGACTACTCCAACAGCATCATCGTGATGTCGTGGTCCTCCACTACCGTCATATCCAGGACAATTTCTTGAGAGAGTGCCCGCCTACCCATCAATCGCCTGAAAAAAAAATTTGCTGAATAATAAGTTCTTGTTGCGCATAGAAAACGAGCGAACGACGCACGAACACTACAAGCATCTTCAAAACAAATATTACGTACACAATACGTGACGAAAAGCACAAGAAGATCAGTTTCAGGCACGGATTGCTTCAAAACTTCGAGCGAGGCGCATTATGGAAAATTCCAGCTGCGGCACGAACCGCAGCCACAGCCGCGTCCAAGAACTCCCCCATCGGCCTGCCAATTAATTCCTCACGAAACCTGAAAACCTCCCACATATCCAACTAGCCGGGAGCTAGCGGCAGCGCTGCCGATTCACTCTTGCTGCTGAGGCAGGGATGTGATCGCAGGTAGGGCTCATTGAGTGTTTGAAAGAACACACCGCACCGTGTCAGGGAGCGAGGCGATGCGCATGGTAAGGACCTCAATAGCTGGAGTTCTCTGTATACATGTCTATACCTTCACAGTTGAAGTTCTCTTTGTACCTGTATATGAGTGACAGGTAAACATTACTACCATGAGGGTCCACGCTAGCCAAAAATGTGACCTGCTGATATTCCTGCGGTTCATATGAACATCAGTGGACCGTGCTATGCCCACTCTCCCCGATATCCTCAGCTAAATTATCTGATAGCTTGAATTCATCGATTTGGCAAACGAGACTCGATTACTTTTCCCAATATAGGGACCCTTCATCAGCACTCAGATACTCTTAAAGGCAGTCTTTTACCTCAGGGTAAATTTTGAGCACTGTACATCACATGAATCTAGGGACGGTGCTGATAACAGTGGAATGTTAGTATAACACAAGAGCGCAAAAAAACTTCTCTGGTGGAAATGAGGTGCCGGCGCAACGATAGCTCGTAAATGAAGTTGCGCCGTTATCGATTGACATTACCGCTAGAACTTCATGCTGGCATCTATGTAGCGCTTTAGATTTGACATCGATGTTCATCCATGTTTTATATTCCACTACATGTCAACTCTTCCTTCACTCGTCGCAGGTGATTTCTGTTCATATTTCTCCATTTTACTTTCTACTACACGTTCTCGGCAATATTCCACTTAACGGACCCAAGAACTTCAAAATTGTTCCCGTTGAAACTCGCTAATCCACCTCAAATAGTCCCTCTATGCAAAGTCTTGGCAAAACAAAGTTTTTGAGTCTGCTAGGGTAGAACGATACCGAGAATGTAGAGTAAAACGTAAATGGATGAGAGATAAAGTGGTTGGCGTTAATCAGTCCCCTTCGCAGGATGCGCTATGCATTCGACTTCATCTGAACTTCGCAGAGGCATCAAATGTATGTGCCCTATACAGTGACTTGCGGGGACATCCGACGTACCACGTCAGTGCTTCATCCTCCCAGACTCCTCGGATGTGTATCATTGGGAAAGAAAATGGGGCGCTACGCGGCTACAATGATTGGCACATTAAATCAATACTTCAATCACGGTAGCCTAACAACACCCCGTTTCCCCTTACGATGACATATGCCCGACTCCTCTGATTACAATCTAGCGACCCCGGAGGGATGGATGGCTTGATTGGCCAGGGGCGGGGTGGAACCGTTGACCGCGAGCGCGGCAGACACTGCGCCTACTGCCAATGTGCCACGCGCGCCTCTAAACGTAAAAAACATGGACAGAAATCATCGACGTCGATTGAAGCAAAAATGGAAGTGTAATGAAAAGTAAAAATTGAATAAAAATCACCAATGTCAAATTCAAGGCGCCGTATGCATGCTATCATGAAATTGCAGCGGTAATATCAATGGGTATGATTCCTTGAACGAACTATTGTTGCTCCGGCACCTGAATTTCTCCCAAAAGAAGGGCTCGGGAAGGGTTTTCTGTTTTTTTTTTTGAAATGTGATACAAACTTCATTGTAACCAGCACTGTCCTTAGATTTTTCTGAGGTCCAATGTTCGAAATTGACCCTAAGGTGAGACACTGCCTTTAAGGGATGAGTTGTTCCTAAGTTGTTGTTGGTTTGAGAATACTGCTAATGGCTATTGCTTTGTGATGCAGTTTAGCGTTGCATTGCTTCGTTTTCGCTCAAGGTTAGCAGTTTACCCGGGCTATTTTTTGCAGCGTTGCACACCCGCTTTGGATACTTGTCAACACTGCTCAAAATATTTAAGTGTATTCATAAAAGACTGCTTCTTGCAAGATTTCATGCTATCTTGTGAACTTCCTTGCTTTTCTGTCGTTACCTTGTTTCACTTTTTATTTCACTTGGCCCTGTTATCATCCTTGATCAGTCGCTTCTTCTCTTCATTGAGTTGTTTTCATAACATTGCACTACAGCTCAGGCTATTTTTGAAGATGGTGTTTTTTTTTGAAGTTCCTACTATTCAAAGCTAACGCACTGACAACGAAAACGTTTTAGAGACTCCGATGTAGTAAAAGTTGGAGGGCAATGCTGCGAAAATGACCAAACAACAAAACATTAGGTTGTGGGGAAAGTTCTCGTGGTTTTTGAAACATTACATTTTATTGACGTTTTAAAAATAGGAAAACACATTAGCAAATGAATTAACTACCATCACGTACTGCCACTCTTCGCCCATTTTTTGAAAGCCTTTCGATGCCCTCGGCCTAGAACTATTCTGGCATTGAGTCAGAAAAGTTGCCCAACCAGCAATCCAATTGATCTTCATCATCGAACGCCCTACCTTGCATGGCGTTAGAGGGGGATAGGAGAAGGTGGTTATCTTTTAGGGCAAGATAAGGGCTGTACGTTGGGCAAGTCAGCACTTTTCATTCAAAGCCGGGGAGCTTCTGGCGAGTCAAACTTTCGATATATGGACGAGCATCGTCGTGCAGAAATCGAATCTTGCCGTGATTCGGACTCTTCTCTGCGATTTTTGCAGCCAATTTATCCGGCTGCTGAAGGTCTACTGCGAGGGAAGTGCCGCGTGGCAGTAGCGCTTAGTGGACGATGCCTTTGCTGTCAGACCGAGCAGTGACCACAACCTTCAGAGGGTGATCACCCGTCTTTGGCTGCGGCTCAGGCTGCTCATCCTTGTCAACTCAGTGTCGATGGTGCTGGATGTTGACGTACAGACACCACTTCTCATCTCCTGTAAAGATGGACTTCAGCCTGTTTTCAATGCTCCTGTACGAGGGCAATTCAGTAGCCGCCTTTGCTCATCGTTGGAGATCGTACCCGGCCAGAGCATGATAACTCACTGTGATAATTTTTCTACCTTGCCCAACTGACGCAGGTGATTGACGATGCTGGTAAAGTGAACATCCAAGACTTGCGTCTTTTCACTCGTGGTGTGCCATGGATCCGAATCTATCAACTGCAACAATCGATCAGTGGCGACTCCGGATGCGCGTCCCGACCGTGCGGAAACACTGAGGTTGAAGTCGCCAAGAGGAAGGTGTCTGGATCAATCTTGTGCAGTGCGTTCTGATGCTGTACCGTTCCCAATTACAGCGTTAATGAGACAACGGGATGCGGTTGCTGATTTCCCCGACCTGAAGTCTTATACTGAAAGAGACAAAAGTTCAGTTTTGAAAGTTCCATATTCCTGGACTGTGCAGGAGTTTATATACAAAAGACAGGTTGCTTCAAGGCAGCGTGGGGTAAAAAAGAACACTTTTGAAAACCGCGAGAACTTTCCCGACAATCTAATACAATAACTGGTCATCAACGATAACAGAGCCACAGGACGGAATATAAAAATTAAGGTGACAACAACAGAAAAGCAGAAAAACTTACAAACTGGCAAGAAAGTTCACAAACAGCAGACCTTAAGAACAGGTGCACAGCACCGTTTCGAGTGTAGCGTAGACAAGTGGCCAAACCAAAGTGAAGCACTGAAAAAAAGAATAAAACACATAGTTAATCTTAAGCAAGGTCGAAGAAATAGAGTGCGTAAAACGAACACAATTGTCTAGTGGACCATCGGTGCAACTTTCACTGCCAGGAGCGGCTTTCTTTGCAAATTTGGCATGTGGCCATTCTTTTTTCTCCTTGACGAGATTATGAAAAGACAGTAAACGAGACAAAACATGATCATAAATAACTACGCACAGATAGGATTAGCTGGATAGAGTTAAGAGAATAATCCTTGAAGAGTAGAGTAATAGCAGGAGAGTAGGCAGTTGCAGCACCGCAGGCTATTCTGCTGTGGCTGTCTTAAAGACAGTGATTCTTACGAAATATAGCCGGAGTTGCATCACAAAGCATTAAGAAGCAACAAAATCCTCAAAACAGCAGCAACTCAAAAATAACACCACCTGGAGACAGCCGAGTTTTGCAAATTCTAGAGGCACACGACCCTCTGGCAATATATCTGATCAGAAATCCCCTTCATTAGCAGCAAGACCGAGGAATTCTCTTTCATACGGCGAAGAGAAGCCGCAGACTCGGAGCCATGAGAGGGAATGAAATATTACCGATAAATTCAAATAGTGAAATTAAAAGCATTACCAAATTATTGCATAGTGGACAATAGCCACCATTTAACAACCATGGAAAAATTACGCAAATACATGGAAACTAACAAATCAAGCAGAAATTGTAATGTATCGTCATAAATCTACAGCTTATTATCATTCAAAATCATTGATGAACTCACCATCGCGCTCAGTGGATTGTTGCAGAAGAACTAGTCATTATAATGATATAATAGGAAGTGGCAGCGAAATTAGGATAAGCAGAAGCGAAAACTATTTAACAACAAGCTTGCGCATCCATTTAGGCATTGATTTCAAAGGCGAGTTGTGCGCCGAGCGTAACCGTGGGGGAATACACACCTCCTGGCGTGAACGCATGATGAATAACATTTCAGTTACTATTCAGAGCTTTATCATTGTGTCTCTTGTATCATAGTGTAATAAAGAGAAAGCCAGAACATTACTGTCTGAGTTAAAAAAAAACCAGAACTCTACGCAAAATTGAGCTAGGTTGTGCGACTTGATGATAAAATGATAGTAGCATTGTATGTAGCTGTAACTATATGTAACGTCAAGGTCAGAAGTTCTGGAGTAATTTCCACTCGTATTCCTGTCCGAAACATTTGAAAACTCATCACTTCGCCCCCTTCACGCAGCAAAACCCGGCCTCATTTCACTCTTTTCACTCTCATGTGTTCATGAATACTGCCGCTTCCAGGTCGTTCGTATATACCAATTTCACCCGCATAGATAACTGAAAAGGGCATTCGAAGCCAAGAAAACACAAGCCGGCATAGTCCAATCAAAAATATCGCTTCATTCCACATTGGGGGTAAAACAATTTGCTGATTTTAAGTAGTTTGAACCTTAAAAAAGTGGCAGATTCCAGAGATGTCCTATTTGGAACAGGTGTTTGGGTTTTTTCTCTCTACAAATTTTGTCAATCTCAACTTCTCTGTGATGTACTGAAGAATTGAATATGCGCTATGGGACAATGTGCATCTATATGCAGTCCAAAAATTTCAATATTCAAACGTCGTGCAGCTAGAAAAATGAGGCGTTGTTCTCGACATTAAAATATATTGCGCATGTCTATATCTGCTTAAAAATGGAAGTAGGAAGGCGAGGTACACGGCATCACCGCAATTTAAATACAACAGAATAATATGTGGGTGGAAGTAGAAAAGAGCGCTCACCTCGCGAGAACAATATTGTGCGGCCGAATGTCTCTGTGTATGATTCCAACATCGTGTAGACTGTCGAGGGCTTGCAGTAACTGCCGGACGTAGTGGCTAGATATCATTCATTAGAAAACGAAATAAGAACAATGTATTCCTACTACGGTACACATAACAATAAATCGTAAACACTTGTCAGCAAAACGGGAACATCTTTTCATAATTTCTTCATTTCTTCCCACATATTCCTAACAACCCTCCCCCCCCCCCCCCTCTCCGCTCCGCCACTAATAGTTGTAAATATAAAAGCGGTATGTGCTTGCTTGTGTTATTTATTGGGTATCAACAAAGTCCTTGTCCTCTTTTTTCAGTAATTCAACATTATCGGATCTCGGCACACCTGTCCTCCATCGGTGCACCCGCACCCTTTTTGAGGGCAGTGGAAAAAAGTTAGGAAGTCCTCCTATAAAGAGAACTCCAAACGTACGCAGACAAGCGCCACTTGCAACTGTCTTGGGCAGAGAGACAGGCGCTCTGCATGGTGGCTCTGGTTTCTCTGCTTCTGCCCCAGCTATCATTTTTTGCGTTCGTAACATTTGCGATATACATACGGTGTATTCCAGATTTCGCATCTCAACTCGAAGTCGAATATTTTGAAGAGAGCTGCCTCTAACACATACTACAGGAGGGGGAGGGGGGAGGGAAGGGAGGGGGGCAGTGTTGACTTTCACTCCCTTTTACTCCATTCACTAAATATATTCAGCAAACCTGTCCTTTGCTTTAAAGATCGCAAGAATAATACGATATTCTGGATGCAGGACAGGCAGTAAGAAAAACTACACACACCTTATGACGGCTTCAGAATACACGAAGCCGTTGCCGGCTCTCTTCACAATCTCAAAGCAGATGTCCGCTCCTTCAAGGAATTCAAAAACTAGATGGATATAGTTATCTCCAGCTATCACATCACAAAGTTCGCAGATATGGGGATGTTTGACAGAGGCACACAGTTCGAGTTCGCGTTCCACTTCTGAAATAGATTCAAATAAGTCATCTCATTAGAGTCTTCCATTCAAATTCTTGAAAATCGAATTTCTGCTTGCTTCACAACAATTTAGCTGTTACTGAAAAGGTGTTCCACACACGAGAACACGCGACCCAGTGACTGCGCGCAAAACTCCTATTTTTTTTTGTGATCAGTGTGTAGGACTATTCTCACGAGTATGCGCTCAAAACAAACACATGGCAAGATGGTTTCACTAGTTTGAAAGCAAGAACTGAATGGACCTGTAGTATCAATGAAATTGAAATAGTCATGTAAAACATTGCTGATACTCATAAAAAGCAGGTAACATGTACCAGCGGAAGAGCTACATATTGGAGTGGGCTTAGGAGCCCAAAGAGGAAGATAGACTATATCACTAAGGCCTGTCCACCAGAGGTAAAATGGAGCATGTTCATTATATCCGTGACCTGCTTGTTGGAGACCTCATAAAGACAAGGCTTCATCGAGTTTCATCCAGACCAAAATGAGAGAAAATCAATAAAATCCAATACCGTGACCAGTAGTTTAGCTGCAGCGTGGCTTAAAATCTCTCCAGCACTACATGGAGTCTGAACAAGCTTGGAAGGCCTAGCTGTAGGAATGTCGAATTCGCTGGCAGTCACCTTGACTATAAATTACGCCCAGAAGTAAACTGGACATGGAGAAACTGAATAGAAAACGTATCAAAGCAGGCTCATCAACGACCACTAGAGTAATCCTGTGAAGTTAAGCAATTTTTTTTGTTGTATGCGCCAGTGGCGAGAAACCGTAACTCACTGTCGTGTTGGGTCCACATGGGCGCGAATCGCTGTGCAATTAGATGAGATGGCACAGCTTTGCCCAAATTTCTATATCTTCTCACTTGATTCTCGTTTTTTCATAAGGTGCGGCGTCTGAATTTGCTGACTGTATCCCAGAGCTGTGGCGCCTATCGGTGATTCCCTCAACCGCTCTTCGTTCAGCCATAATTAGCTGTTTATATTTTGTGTGTGTTTATATTTTGTTGAAGATAAATTTATTATGTTTTGCCGTGTACAAAGTGGACTTAATCGAGGTTCTAATCTTCTCATTTCTGACACACTCCATTTTTTGAGTCCTTCAACTTGTGCAAGCATGAATTGGGTGCCGAGCCGGTGAAGGCGCAGCAGATATGGACCACATAGAACAATGCGCACGGTTGCCTACGCCTAGCCGAGCGTGGTTTGGGCACGTACCTGCCATCACTTCGACCCGTTTTGACGCGGATGTATCGCACCATTTTTATTTCGCGCTGAGAAATACATTGCTTTTTCTCGGAATGGCTATTCATGTTGGACCTATTTCCGAGCGATTGGATCGACTGCTTAATGAAGCTGCGAGAAACACAACTGATATGGTCTTATTAACATCACTCTCCGTTAATGGTTCTTTAGTTGCCGCTGAGGTAGCGTTGGAAAAAAGTGGGATTTCCGCCGTTTCGGGGACCCAGATGGAAATTAAAATTGATAAAAATATTGGTTATAAAAATTAACAATAAACAAAAATAATTTTGAAAGATATTATTAAAAATAAACAAATAAAAATAAACCTATACAAAGTATCCATTTATATTATGAAGTAGATTTCAAAAATTTAGTGAATCAAAAAATTCAAAAAGTGCCTCGCGAAGATGCGAAGCTGACGGGACGTTCGGCCGATAAGATACATACTCTAATGACTGTGCAGCACGAACGCAGCCCAAACGCCGTAATGGTTCGGTTAGAAACGCTAGCAGCAACGGTCCCCAGTTGCTGCCATCCTCCCCTCCATTGCTGCTCAAGCTTTCGTCCCTTCAGCAGCAATGGAGGGGAGGATGACAGCAACTGGGAACCGTTGCTGCTAGCGCTTGTAACCGAACCATTACGGCGTTCGGGCTGCGTTCGTGCTGCACAGTCATCGGAGTAAGTGCACAGATGTAGTGGAAGTCGTGCTGGAACCTGTGCTCTTATGGTTCCTTTTGTTACGATGATCATGGACACAGTCGCCAATGGTGAAAGCGAGAGAATTAGACAGTGCATTCAGGATTTCGCCCTGGGACCAGCGTCCTATGCTGGCGGTCTCGAGTCCTCCGGGCGAGAGAGTGTTTACAACGATTTGACGTTGCATAGCAGCAATGTATTGGGTTGGTCAATAAGTTCGTGCTGTTTTTTTCAACTCAAATTCTTACGAGGAATCAAACTAAGTTCGATGGCCTATCATAGGTCATCTTGTAGCCCTTGCTTCGCTCTTTACAAATATTGTAACCAATTTCCCCAAATCCCGCTATTTCTCATTTTCTGTCGCATGAAATGTGACCCTCCAATTCGACAAAAGCATACATCTCCGACACCTCCAACTGTTTCACTACAATGGTTTAACAAATACAGCCCAAGCTGCTGAGCATGTTAAAAGCGTCCAAGTGGAAGCCATTACTGTTGAAGGAATAGCGCGGAAGTGGATGTCTGCTCCAGAGAGGTCGATTTTGGGCTGAAGGATACCCCTTGTTCTGTGCGCACAGTTCGTAGAGTTATGAGGCGATTTTTTGCAAGTACTTGCACTGGATGTAAAGAAGAAGTACTGCGGATATTAACTTTCACAAAAACTTAAGTTCAACTAGTCCACTTCGTGAAAATACACTGAGTACTCAGAAAAATCGCACGAACTTATTGCCCAACCTAATACACACAGAGAAGCCTCTTTGCTGGAGCTTTGTTATTGACTATATTCAGTTTTGAAACAATGCATGATAACCAGGGATGAGCGGATACGAGATTTTCCACGACTCGGTCAACGGTGCGGATAACGCATAGGCCAAAAATGACCGGATAACGGATAACGGATAACGGATAAGTGATGCAAATGCTACAAGACATCACAATCTACAACATTGAAAGTGATAAAAGTGAGAAACAATGTGAATACTGTACAGAAGACTTAGCACAAATTCTTCATCTTGTTAGTCATCAAATTTCGCCATTCTGAGCACGACGGAGTCATTATGAAGAGGTGTTAGTGTAGTAACTAGAGTTTGCCATGAAGGCAAAAGGTTCCAGTGACATCTGGACATTTGTTACTTCCACTGACTAGTTGCTTCAGATGATACGTTTCCGTGACTTTTCAATGAAAAGCCGAGGTATCCGAAAATTGCTTCTCTCGACGTTTTGTTTTGAAGTGGGTAGAACTGAAGAGGGCTGAAAGTTCGCTCCATAAATCTTTTGTGGAGCTCTGATAAACCTTCTAGTACCGACAATTATGAACGTGTTGACTTTCGAGCGCCATCTCTGATAACTGTGCAGCACGAACGCAGCCCGAACGCCGTAATGGTTCGGTTAGAAACGCTAGCAGCAACGGTTGACAGTTGCTCCTCTCCATCCTCCCCTCCATTGCTGCCATTCT
>KN768067.1:0-14326 GCA_000816745.1 Ancylostoma duodenale | reverse complement strand
CTGGCACGAGGGGCCGCTCCCCACCTCGAGTATGGGTCACCGAATTTATCCTGTAATTTATTTATCCTCTATCCTTTTACGAAATATATAGAAGCTTTGAATCAATTCACTTTTGATTGTTTATCTTTTAACTTATTTATGCTGAGAATTCAATATTATAATTGATACTCCCAAATTTTTTGTCTTACGTCCGGGTCCGCAAAGTGGCGGAAACCCCGATTTCCTCCCACCACCCATCCCACCAACCCACCCACTTTTTGCGTCCGCCACTACTGTTTACATAAATATAACTGTAGGTGCGAACGTAAGCAGCAATTACATTCTTTTCACTCTGTTTCTCATGTTAGTAGTGATTCATCGAGCTTCCTGTGGAAGGAATTATCTGTAACCAAGTCGAAATACGGACCCCTCCCCCACCCCATGTTCCCACCGTGTCTTAACCAAGACATCAATTTCATTGTCACGAACCTCCTTGAAGGACGAATTAGTATCGTTAAGTTTTGTCTTCTAAGGAGGTTGATGACCGTCTACGTTTCTCAAATTGCGTACCTCCACGTAAATTGGCATTAACTTTTCGATTTTTAAGCTTTTGAGTTCAGCTGAACGGTAAGCTGGAAGAGGAGGTAGCACGGGATTAAAAGTTTGCAGGTGATGAGATGAGCATTCTCTGTTACGCAATTTGAAACAAATCAGGTCCATCTTTTCAACGGATCTTGTCAGTATTGTTCAATTTTTTTCATTAAGCAATCAAAGAAAAGTAATAGATGAATAAAGACGCATGCTTGTCGTTCGCATTCACTCAAGATGGCTCAGTTGGTGAGGATAAATCACAATATGTAATTCGTGATCCTTGGCTATTTTGTCATTGAACCGATTGTTCGAATAATGGATGCTCGAATATTCGAATATTCGAATAATCGAATATTTCAGGTTCTCAAATAATTCGAATATTCGAATAATCGAATATTCCAAGTTTTCGAATTGTTCGAATATTCGGATAATCAAATATTTCAACTTTTCGAATAATTCGAATATTCGAATAATCGAATATTTCGACTTTTCGAATTACTCGAATATTCGAATAACGGAAATTTCGAATTATTCGAATATTCGTTCGAAATTATTCGTTCGAATACCAATGTATAGTGGACATGTCTACTGGGGTTCTCCAGTATGCTGAACACAAATATGACAACCACTTCTAGCGAGAATATTGATTGAATATTTTGTAGATTTTTCATCATTTTTGCTCATGGGTCGCTGAGGACGTGTCTGCTGGGCTTCTCCAATACGCTGAGCACGATTATGGAAACCATTTCAAACGAAAATATTGATTTATTGAATTTTTTGATTTTTCATAATTTTTGTCCAGGGATCGGTGAGGTCATGTCTACTGGGGTTCTCCACTGCGCTGAACACGAGTATGACAAGCGTTTGCAAGTGCCTGTCTATTGATTTACGGATTTTATTAATTTTTTGCACCTTTTGGCCGAGGGTGGATGAAGACATACCTACTGTGGTTCTTGAATACTTCGAGCACGGATGTGAGAATCACACTGCTTGAAATATCGGTTTATTGATTTTTCGGTTTTGCACAAGGGCGGATAGGAACGCGCCTGCTGGGCTTACCGAACACCCAGAACACAAATATGACAAACGCTTTCCATGAAGTTATTGCTTTTCTTTGAAGTTTTAGTAATAATTTTATCAACTTTTCGCAAATGCTATGGTGAAAAGAGTCTGTTGCTTAGGTTTGTTAAGTCACTTATCCCCAAAATATTGCCTTCACAGTGGGAAATAGCCGGGGCTAGTAAAACACACGAGCGAAGCCGGGTATGCCTATCTAGTAACAATATGTAAATTATTCCAATTAATAGGACCGCAACAATACACGGACATCAGGTGTGATAAGCAGGTCCTTTATTGAAGTCTTCAACATTTTACTAGTCGCACTCTCTTTTTTCACTAGCTTTGTAGGGTATTTGATGTTTATCGTCATCCCTGCAGAAGAAAATTACAAACATACTCACAGTTATCAGTTTTAGATTGTGAAGAACACAACCATTCTTAAAACATGCATACCCCACCAGACTATCGGCCAAGCGA
Organism: Ancylostoma duodenale; assembly: GCA_000816745.1. NCBI lineage: Eukaryota > Metazoa > Nematoda > Chromadorea > Rhabditida > Ancylostomatidae > Ancylostoma > Ancylostoma duodenale. The sequence continues at coordinate 12,220 of KN768067.1, read as the reverse complement.
TTATAACTGCACAACAAAATGTGCACAACACAGCAAGCGTGACAATTAGTCGAAAACAAGGCTTTCTCGGCATCAATAATTTCGTTCTTATGACAACATAACGTTTGCCGTGATGGAGTACGTATTTCATCGTTGGTATAGGAATGACTTTTTGAGATATGTCTACAGAGAGAAGGGATACTTTGGTCCTGTTCTTCGAAAGGAAGCGCTTTCAGAAACATCTGAAGCAAACCTTCAGTAAAAGAAGCTTTTGGCATGGTGTACGCGTGTGGGTTTCGTGCTCAACCACTTGAGCACGTGGTCCCATGTGGTAGGAGTATTTCCTCTGTCGCATATTACTCTGAATTTGCGCAAATTTGAGACCGATCGTTCTTTCTTTCGTGATCTTCGAAAATGTTTCCAAATGTTTGTCGTCTATTCACTTGATATTGATTGAAGTTTCTTCTTCGTATGTATCGTTCTTTCTGTTGTACGTTTTAACCACATATTAAAAAAACCCGAGAGAAGATCCGCTCTGTCCAGTGCGTGTTTAGAACGCCTGGATGTTTGTCAGTATATCACCGCACAGGAGTTTGCTAATTATGACTGCTTCACAAAAATAACTCTGAAAAGAGCGCGCTCACCCGGTTGAGCAAGTGGTTCCACGCGTGTCAACCGGTTGAGCACACTGTCGTGATTGTGTTGGGATTTCTAGAAAACGCTCCTTCTTTGTATATTCTGTGGCGCACGAGTCTAGATTTGTACTAAGCTTTCATAGAACGGTTACCAAATCGGCAAATCCGACTTGGTCAGAACCTGTTATTAATTTTAATCGTTTACTTGCCTTCTATATTTGAATATTTACCCTTATTCATTTGATTTTGAAATGAATATTTCTAGTATATATTTTTTTCCATCAGGATCACGAAAGTGGCAGAGATCACACTTTTTTCCCACGTCCTCTTCTTTGGCAGCGCATTTCTGCATCAGCCGTTGATATGTGCAGATAAGTTTTCATTGCATGGAAGAATATCCAATCCACACCAAAATATCCGTAACAAGAGGTTTATGCGGCTGGGTGAAGGATACTGGTTACGAACTCAGATTGTAGCTAAGCGCCCCAACCACTATGACATCCAGACAACATTAGTATAGATTGCGATCAGCGACTCTGAACTTTCTCACCACGGTGGGCCCACCATTATCCCACGGTTGACATACGGCATGTCAACCATGGGATAACGGTAGGGCCACCTTGGACTACTAGTGGGCCCACCGTCGGCTAACAGGGGAGCATCCGTGGGCAAATAGGGGGGTTTTCGTGGCGAAACCGGGGGGTTTTCGTAGGGAAACTGGGGGATTTCCACGGTGAAATCGAGAACTTCCGAGCTTATTTTTATTGGATTTAGGAACGAATCGAGGTAGTTACGAGGCCCACATAATTTCATGGCAAATCGAGGATCGGCTCCGTGAGAACCGAGCACCCCATGCAAATGAGGCTTTGCAGACCCGCGCATGGCCCCCTAGGCTCCGAGTCTACTGGGTGCGGAGAGCCCTACCACCCAGTGGTTGGTGTCATGTCCATGTCCCACCGGGCTCTTTTCCTATCTTACAAAATGTTGCCCAGAACGGGTGCCCCATCGCAGCGCTACGTACTTGAGCCATGTTTATATTTCAAGGTAACACGAGGAAAATCCACTGTAGGCGAAAAATTGCTCAGTTTCCGTGATTAGAAGGACCCTTTTGACAGCGGTCTTATGAGACGTAAGCGATGAGTCAAACTGATATGATCCACAACATTTACATGGTGGTTAAAGTGGTAATCTTACAGTAAAATTTCAAATATTACTCGCGGTACTGAAGTTTTTTACGGCAGGTTATATCATTGCGTGAGTGCTCACAACGATGTTTAAAGGCACAGGTCCACCTCGTTTTGCATATTGGAGATTAGCCGGCATACCCGGCTTCGCTCGGGTGTTTTACCATCTCGGCTACTTCACACTGCTGTGGACAATTTCTACTGCTGTTTTGAATTTATTAAAACGCCCATAAGTCTGGTGATCAGCATATTAGCAAACTCTGGTGATCAGCATATTAGTAAACCTCAAGTGACCTTTTTCCACCGACTCGTGAACGAAAAGTCAGCAAATTTATCTCGATGACACTGAATCGATGTATTCCTGCAAAATAATCGCCAGATTCATACTCATTGTATTGAGGAGCCCCAGTAGACATGTCCTCATCACCCAATGGAGTAGAAAAGCGAAAAATCAATAAAATCGATAAATCGATTTGTCGTGCGAAGCGGTCGTCGTACTCGTTTTCAGCGTACTGGGAAACCACCATATACATGTCTTTGCCCGTCTCCAGGCGAAAATGGGAAAAATTGGTAAATCCGATAAATCGATATTTCGTGCAAAATGGTTGTCATATTCGTGTTCAGCATACTGAGGAGCCCCAGCCCTAGTGGACATGTCTTCACTTCCCCATGGGCAAGAATAGCAAAAAATCAATAAAATCGACGAATCAATATTTCGTGCACTATGGTTTTCATATTCGTGTTCAGCGTATTGGGAAACCCCAGAAGACATGCCCTTGTCCGTCCCCAAGCGAAACTGGAAAAAATCGATAAAACCAACAAATCGATATTTCGTTCAAAATGGTTGTCATATTCGTATTCAGCGTGCTGAGGAACCCTAGTAGACATGTCCCAACCGACCCCTGGGCAAAAATAACGAAAAATCAATAAAATCGATATAATCGATAAGACCAGGTCGAAAGTAGCCTAAAACCTCCGCCGGCCCATGGAGGGTCTACATGCAAAATTTGGTCCGGATCGGTTCACCCTCCGCGATTTCTATAAGTAACATACAAACGTACAAACACACAAACACACACACACACACACAAACAAACTTTCACTTTTATATATACAGATATCAGCAGATTCTTGATGTGCTCGGCATGCTGATTTGAGAAATGTACACCAAAAGTAGCAGGAGTGACGAAAACCCCGCTTTTAATAGGGTCAAAGTACCCGCTTCTTGGAGCAGGGGCGGGGTTCGCTCCAAGCTGTGCTGGCTGCCCGCCAAAGCAGCAACGTCGGGTGAACACGTTTTGGCCTGGTCAATCGATAAGATCAGCGGTGGTGCACGTCTTTGCTCGCCAATTTTCTCCGGCAAACTGTTACAAGCTCCGTTCCGCAAAAACGGGTTTAGAGGCCATTTTGGGATATTTCCTGTACATCACAGGGATCAGCGCAGCATGGAGGTTCGGAATATGTTGATAGCTCAAACACGATATGAGGTGGCCCTCTGCCTTTAATCACTGATTACGACAATCAATCAAGAAAATCGCTGACAATCACGAAAGGTTCAGAGTTGAAGATGGAGTGAGGGTGGGCTAAACGTGAGCAAAAGGTCGGCCATTAGTGGACAAATGGAGGTAAAAGTAGGGGATTGGGATAGGTGGGACAGTGGTGGGCAAACGGTGGTTGTACCGTGGGGATGGAGAAAAGGTGGGCCAACAGTGGGAAAAGGGTGGGCAAACGGAGGTTCCACCGTGGGACGGAGGAGTTTTGAGGGCGCACCGTGGGGAAAGGGTGGGCCCACCGTGGAAGTGAAAACAATAGCGGGCTAACGGTGGGGTAAGTGAGGGCGGACACCATATTTGAGGGCCAACCGGGGGGTAACGGTGGGCCCACTTTCGGTTGGGGGTCCACCATGGGGTAACGGTGGGCCCACCGTGCCACGAAAGTTCAGAGGATGTGGTGGAGAATGCGTGAAAACGCCTATGGTCAAAGAGGAAATGCTCGGTCCCTCAGATCACTGCAGAACTCTTAAGGCCATGTTTTCTTCAAAATCAATAAAAAGTAGTAGTAGCTGTGTAAATCATAGCTACAAGGGGCCAAGTAGGAACCGATTTTACCGTGAGCATTAATTGCGAAACTAACATACCCAAGTATTTCGGTAGTGGGAAGCGACAAGTTCCATCTTTTTTTTTCGAGCAAAAAGTAAGCTTAAACGTCCATGGGTATCCAGAAATTGTACGTGAAACACTTGGACAGGACTAGTTCATGTTCTTAATTTTTTATTCGAGACATGTAGTCTGTTCTGTAGACAGTGCACCGAGCATCGCCTTCTCATCGAACGCCGCGGCGCATCGACAGAGGCCGATCAGCTGGTGCGATCAAAGAGCCGGTCTGCCTCCCTTTCCGCGCCGCAGTGTTCGATTGGGGCACAACTCGCAGTGCAGCGTTGAACTGAGCAGACTATGCACGTCAAGGTAAGCGTACATACACACATTTAAGTTCACGCGTACAGATAATATTACATTAGTACATACCGCCAGCATTTGAACCATTGCAGCTAACCCACATTGGCTGATCTTATGTAGACTTATAGTTTTCAGTTGTCAGCCAGTTAAGTCAATAAAACATCTTCAGTGCCGTGACTTATTTGATAATTTATATCTAACTCTGTGGGAATTACTTCATGAGCCACATTTACTTCATAGAACAGCGTTAGCGAATTTTTATTGTTTAGTTTGGCGCTTTGTGCTCATAGTGAGAACGCGGTCTCCGAGCATTTCACTGAGAAGTGAACATTTCTTCCTCGGCCATCCGCGTTTTGATTCACTCTGCATCACCTCGCAGAGCACAAGGCGGACTCTGCAGCGAACCTTTCAGTTCCGTGGAGAGGGAGAGGCGGCTTTTGTGACTTGGTAGTGTTTGCCGAGTGCCGTCGCGTTCACGTGACAGAAAAATCATTTGCGCACTATCAACTGGCAACCACCACGCACCCTTGCTGTGTTTGAGGGTCACACACTTATAGAAACCTGGTTTCAACACCACTGCTCTGCTGTTTATTGTTTTGGCCCACGTATCAGTGTGTAGCCTCTCCTTCTGACTTTTCGCTCGCTTTCAAAGTGGTCGTAGAGAGAGAGCGAAGGAAGGGAACTACACGTCCCATCTCACGTTTTCAATGGACCCCCTGCAGTGGAACGATTGGAGAAGCATGGAACAACTTAACCTCTAGATTCTAGCACTGAGATATACTACGTGCCAGATACACAAAAGGTGTGAGGCCTTAGCTCATGAAAACGTTTTGCCATCCAGGTGTTTACCTCTTGGTGCATCACCAAAGCTGTGTTTTAAATTACAGGAGCTTATGGTTTTTTCTTGTATTTTCGAGCATGGGATTGTGCAGGAAGGAAGCAACTGAATTTGCAAGTACAGTGAGCAGAACGTTTATCCTGTTGTTCGAAATATGAGAGCCAAATTCCTCCTACTCGATGTTATCAAAAGTAAAGAAAATTTATGCAATCTGAATAACTTCTTTTTGCCCGTTCCGAAAAATAATCCAAGTTGAAGTTTTTCGAACAAAGTTTTCGCCTTGGAGGTGCATCTTGTGCACGAGAGAAGCGTATAGATGACCGCAAAGCACTAGCACCAGCATTCATTCACTATTCCTTCCTCATTATGAGAAGACATCGAAAATCTTCATCTTGTGACTGTCACCTTTAATTTCCTCTCTAGTTTTCGTAATTCCGGCCTCTGTACTTACGTACGCAACTATACATACATAGTACTTAGAGGTTGACTAGCGCTTCTGATTGATTGTTTTCAAGACTTGGACTTTCGAATTCTAACGTTTGAGGCCTTACTTTCCACAAGTGCCATATATTTATTGCTACACCTGTTGCTGAAAGTGCAGGTTCCGATTGTGTAGCAGTAGATACGCCCATAGCTACTCCTCAGCATTTTTGAAACAGGTTCACACTCCACCTTCATCATTGGTGTACTAATTGTAGATTACGCTGTTCATCTTTTCGTGTAGATGGTTGTTTCTTCAGCGCAGCGCTTTTCAATCTGCTTCTTCAGAGCAGTGGATCTCGAGCTCTATGAAAAATGCAACTATTAGTGCACAACTTTATCTAAGGAAAAGTCTATTGAATAAGATAATTGCAGTTTTGTTAAAATTGGTGTTATACAGATTTTCGTCCCTGAACTCGCTTACTTTCAAGAGAGGCTGTTGCCTGAGTGAACTGCGAAACAGTACAAAGCTCGGAATGTGATGGAAGGAGAATTTTTTTTCATTCTTCGGAAAGCATGCGTAAGGGAGATTATAGGCTAGATGGTACGACGGTCACCCCCGTTGACGTTTTCCTACTCGCATCCTTGGGTTATGTAGCAACTCAACCACTAAAAGTTTTTGAATTCTCAAGTTTCAAGTGCAGTTGATATAGGCTCTGTAATTATCTCCCTCCGAAGGTTAGAATGGTGGTGCTTCCCGTGGTAAAGAATGCACACTGGAGAAATTTCATACATCCTGAAATTTCATCTGTACATATGTACACCTTAATAAGGAGCACATAGGTCAGCAGATGAGCTCTGTAAGCTGCCAGGAACGAGGGTGCGGTGGAGAAATCTCCTATTCTCGCACATGCTTCGCTCAATTTCTAGGTTAAAAAAGTGTCAAAAATGGGCTATTCTGCAATTCTGAGCCGAACCATTTGTAAAATATGGTCACCAGTACCTGAAGATACTTTTAAAGATCTCAAAGCGATTCTGAAACGAGAGGGTGCCTGTAACCCTTCTCTGCAGCTCATTTCCTTTTATATGTGACTATTATCTGAAGTAGCTCTGTGGAAGTAGATCCGCTAAGATCAGCATATCCAGAATCAATAGCTGCTGCACCAATTTAACTTTCATTTGATGACGGTATTTATCATTTATTATTTCGAACCACAATCAGAGATAGAAAACAACTTGGTACTAATTCAATCACCAAATCAGTAGTAGTAGGGGAGTATGAGGATCAATATTCGTGGAAAGATCTCTCGTCCGTTATAATCTGTCATTTCTCTGGAATTTTGTCGTTACAGGTTGTATGCACATAGGTGTGTGTTAGATCGCTCTCGTAATCTTTGATTTTTAGTTGTGTAAACAGAGGCGAATGGTGCTTCTGCGCTTGTACAACGGTTTTCTCCCAATTCCACAATCAAACAGCTAAACAGTAAACAGCTGCAAACACAGAAGAAAATCGTCATCTTTTCCATCTTTGTCTTGTGATAGGATTAGGCTTTTTCTTGTCTGCGCTGAGGTGCAACCGAGTTAGCGGATGTTTGTGGTATTTACATTAATCATCAAATCTGAAATCATGATATTACAGACATTCGCTGTGAAGGTTAGGCTGCTGTGGTTTCACTCCTCAGTACATCACATGATAGAGCATTATGACGACGAACGAGCACACTATGAGTGAATTGAATGTTGTGATGCTCGGATCACCTCAGAAGAACGTAATGGTGAGTGCCTGAAGAGTTTTTTCCTCTGCTGATTCCTTAGATGAATAGAGAACAGAACATTTTACATTTGTGTCATTCGAGAGTACGAAACCAGCCGTCGCATACATATATTCTACACAATCATTATGCCTTATTACAATTCAATCGATTTTCTGCGCAGGGATGTTCGCAGTTGCTGAAGTTCCTGAGTGAAGCAAGTTTTTGTTCAAAAAGTTAGCTATTTTCTTGCAAAATCTGCAAAAATAGTAAATGACAAACGGTGTTGTTATTTGTTTGTGTACAACTGGTTCAACGCGTTCGAAAATTTGTTGATACCCAGGGGACTGATTGTCAGATACGTACCTATGCGACAGTGAGACATGAAGATATTTTGAATGAAGGGGTTTGCGGACCTTGGATATCTAAAAGATTCTATGGAGGTTTTTGTGCTCGCTGTACAATTTGCTATTAGGTTGATGCATAATTAATGCGGCTTTTTTCCTGACTTCTTTTCTCGATGAAAATCGGGTGTTTTCAAATGATTTTTTCATGAGCGCATTCCTCTTTTTCTACTCATTGATGGTGCTATCAAAAACGGCATCCAAGTCCGCCATAGTATGCTCTATCACTTCGGGGAAGTTAGAATGCGGCACAGTCATACCGCGATCTCAGCGAGCCTTTCAGGGATGGACCAATCAGCAAGGCTACGTTTGAAAGATGGTTCATATCCATGAACTACAAGCTTAGTAGATGAACAAAGAAGAGGATGGCCATCAAATTCCAAGCACCAGGAATTCCGGGCAGCCCGAAAGAGGGGGAACCTTGACAACGGGAATGCTGTCCGAACTCTTCAATATGGACCACTCGACCATGATACTTCCTCTGGGCTCGGCTCAGGTAGGGTTCAGGATTCAGGTTCAGCGAAGGCTCAGGTAAGCATGGAGATTAGAAAAATGGGTCAGCACGAATTCTCGGACAGGGATAATGTTCAATTTCCACCGATTTTCTGCAGCAAAACGAGCAAGCTCCATTTCTGAGGAATCTCGTCAATCGAGCCTCCCCTTCCACAGCTGCCAAGAGTGTCTGGTTGTCGAATCTTGATCGTAGACTCTTCCTTCTTCATCTGTACGATTGTAGCTTTCTACTTGAACTACTTACATATTTTTCGACTTGACTTTGTTGATTTTTCTTCGGCCAAAATTTCATTGAGATCGTGATTGGAATGACTGTGCTGCATCCCAAACTTTCCTGGATTGCTAGAGCATGAGATGTGAATGTGGATACGATTTTCGATAGGATCTTTAGTAAATACAAAGAGGGGAATGCGTTCATGAAAAAAACCATTTGAAAAGCTCCGATTTTCATCGAGAAAAGAAGTCGCGAAAAAAGCCGCATTAATTATGCACCAACCTAATAATTATACCTCTATAACTTTTAGTCTACACTGATCACTTTCGGATGGAATTTCTTGGTTGTTCATGCATCCCTGCGAAAGGCTTGACTAGGTTAGATTGTCATTGCAAATATATTTTTGAATTTATTATCATAGGCGCAAATTCCACTTCCACATTTCTATGAAACAAACAGAATGAACCATTCCAGTTTGAAAAACTGTGCCAAGCAGCGACCAAGTACGAACGTCACGTTCACTATCAGGACGTGCATTATCTTACAGTCAATTGCGCCGGAAAGCAGGAAGTAATAGAGTTTACCGATCCAGGTTTAGTGAGTTATATTATTATATTGCTAAAGCGTAGATGAAGATCCTGGCGGAAATCACAGAAATGGTGGCAAACAACAACATTTTGCAGGCACGTACTGGTGGGCGGGAAATGGCAATAAAACGTGCCGATCTTGCCTTGTTGTTCTACTCTGCTATTTCTCTTTCTTCACTTCAGCACCTGCAATCGCTCGAGGAGGACTTGATTATGAAAAAGAATGTGAGTAAACAATTCTAAAAGCATTCCTCACAAAAGTCATGCTGTAAGTATTGCGGAAACTCAGTTTCGAGAGAATAGACAGATCAGAGCAGCAAATTAGGAACTGTTGTGCTAGTAGAGTTCCAGAAAAAAACCTATGAATACTACCACATATGATCAATGTAACGAAATTCTTATCACTGAGGTCATGGCGACAACAACTTGGTAGTATTAAATGTCATCTTCGTAAGCCTGAGGGAGTTCAGGCTTCCTTGATTCTACAATCCATACTTCCCCTAACTTCCTTCTTTTGCCTTCAACCCATCATTTTACAGAATGTAAGGGATGAGAGTGTTAATTTGAAAGTAGGGCTTCACAAACTCCCTATCAATACAGCGAAAAAAATTCGTCACCTTAAGCACAGTTGATCCTCCGTACACACACATACACGTAAAGGTCAAAGTTTGTGTGCCTGTGTGCTCCGTAAATCATATTCGATGAGAAAGGATTGCGCCGACCTGCTTTACGAGGCTCATCCTAGACCAATCGCATTGCGCCGTCATTTCGCGCCGAACTCACCTATTCCATAGGCTGTACGTATACGAATGGTGCACTCGATTTTTTTCTATCATGGAAAGATGGTGGGTTCCGTGTCCAGTATTGAATGCAACACAATACGGAGTACAAATACAGTTTATCCTAATAGCACCACGAATACACGGAGATCGGGAAGATGAGAGGCTTCCGGCGATGTAGGTTCATTGTGGATGGCCGACAGGCTTTGAAGCAGACGGGGCCCAGAGGGTGTGGTAAGGGACTGCTTGATGGCTCTCAGTGGTCTCAGTTGGAGGCTCCTCTTAAACAGTGCGGTTGGTAACGCCTCCAGCTATCGGCGGCTTCAATCTGCTACATTCCTTTGTTGATTGATGGAATGGAACCTAACTGATCCAAACCTTTACAGTATTTGAGTATCTAAACGATCAAATATTCTAAACCGCCGAATGATCTGAAATCAGAGTTAGTAAATATCTCGATAGTGCCGAGCAACCGAATCGAATAATTTCGATGTTCCAACAATTTAGTTGCTTGAATGCTTTGAATATTTTCTGCATTCTTCAAGTAAACACCTTCACTCGAACAGAGTTTCTGCAGGAACTGTGTAATGTTGATAACGAACTCCATGTTAAGGGAGTAAAGGGTTGCACATATATACTGTTGCTCGGGAAAAATACCACATCGTCATATGTAGAGGGTGGGCTAAAAATACGGTAAGAAACAAAAGGTCGATCAGAAAAAGATTTTCACAGCAATTTGGAATACTGTCATATGGTTTATGTTCATTAACTCCCAACGAATTTCGGACAAGGAAACATCTAGCAATATCCTCCATCTGCTAGGAATCAGGCCCCTAGACATCAAATGAAGTCGCAGGCCTCAGCGCGCAAGTGGTTGTGCAAAAATTTATGGTCTATGTCTCAGGTACCGGAAAAACCTACTAGCACATTTGTCTGGGTTTTTATGGAATTGAGTGACCATTCGACGAAACCAGTAGGTCCTAAAATTTATTGTCTGCCCAGCACTGAACCAGACGGAACCTAAGTTCCTCAGCACTGGTAAAACCTCCGGAAACGACCTCCTAACTAAACATGACTCCAAGGCAAAACATGTTCCTTTGAAAGCAAAACACTTCTTGTTGCCGTTATTATGGCTGACCCTGTACATCATAGATCGTTAGCCAAGTACACATTGCGAAAGTGTCTGTATGTCGCCGGGTAACTCATCACCCGAGAAAAAAGAGGAGGTGCTGATTTTTTTCTTTCTACAGGGGAACTTTCGGTGTTCGACGAGTAAATTCGCAGAAAAAGTGGAGGAAAAGAATGAGGGAGGGTACCTTCACCTATTACCGGAAGTATTTCGCAACTCATCGAAAATTCGAACCCTAAGATGATGTGTTGACGCATTCACTATTATGCCTACCTTGCTCTAGCACCTCTGAGGTTTAAGTGGGAAGTTTCGGAGAACCAAGGCTCAGGAATCCCTCAATTGCTCATGTTGCTTGTGAGTTCCTTTCCTAGAAGCATCTACTTGCATCTAACATCAATCAGGCCGCATTTAACGTGAAAAGGAATGCGCACGCTGTTTGAAACCTACAATGGCGTTTAGATTTTCCAGCAAACGAGCACTGAAGGCAGAGCATTACAAAATCTTTTTTGCCTTAGAATCACGGAATTCGAAGAAATTCCGGAGTTTTTGAACCAGTTGAAGGAGGAGGAGAAAACATATGTGCGAAAAAGGTCACAAAGATGTGCCGGACACCTCTTATTTAATGGTCTTTCTGGAGAAAGAGGGTAGAGCTTCCGTTGAGTGCTGGATATTGCCATGAACGTAGACCAAGGGAGCTCAATTCCCAGGTGGGTTCAGAATATGTTAGGGACCCAAAGAATAGCTGCGCTTTGTGTGGGTGACAGTAATTTTCTCGCGACTAGCCGAAAGCGAAAATAATTGCAGTTCTTGGAGAAAGCACGTGCAGTTTTTTTTTCAGTGAGATTGACTTGAAGGTAGAGTGGCTCACAGTTCGTGAACAAGAGTGTCGGGTCGCGGTCTTTACAGCTGAATATTCGCTGCGCCAATATTCAAGAGGAGTCTAAATTTCATTGGTAGATGATGTGTTGAAGGCAATGGAGTTGGCATTTATCAGACCGCTTTGGACCACGTCGGGCATCCAGCCTCAGTTCAAAATCTTTCAAGTTGATTCCAAATGCGTATTTGCTCTTCAAACAAGGATGTTCGAAAAGAGACCAGCAAAAGTGCTTGGAATGCAAGAACCTCTCACGAGAATGTTCAATAGAGGAAACATCTAACCCCTAATAAGCGTGGAGAAACGGGTAAAATTCGAAGGTACATGACTTCACCTAACATTGCTTGTAATTTGTCTTGCAGGTTTGAACGAAGGGTTTTTGGACCTTCTGTCATTAGAACTGAGATTCAGGTCAACTGAGATTCAACTGAGATTCAGGTGCATGCACACATCTTCG
>KN768066.1:0-14354 GCA_000816745.1 Ancylostoma duodenale | reverse complement strand
ACTTTGCGTGCTGCTATGTACTCCTCCTGTTTTGGAACGTCGCTTTCCCAAACCTATTCCCTTTTATTTTTTTTCGTGTCGGAAATCAGTACTCATTGCTGTTCTCGTCACAATCACAAACAAAGCACGGAGACGTATGTAGCTAGCTGCAAGTGCGTGGCCCCGAACCACTAGTGGGCGATAGATTGATTCCGTAAGTGTCGAGAACTGTAGTCGCTCCAACATGTTTATTACGTTTCACTCCCATCCCTTCAGAAACTGTTCTCCATTGCTTTTTCTGTGCTCCTTTAAAAAGTTAAGCTTCTAATGGTGGAAGATTTCAGCAGAGCCCTTACATGAAAGTCCACCTGCTTTCTTGGATTTTTGATCATTTACCAGTGCCAGGCAATGACAATGTTGAAGCACAGACGTATTACGGAGTGATGAATACAGTAGCATGGGAAGTGTTCGCGTGCACCCAAAAGTGTCTGGAGTGGTATGAGCCCTAGCAGCGAGTCCGCTTTTTTTGAGAATTGTTTCAGCGCTCATTTGTGCTTACTTTCAATAGTGCTTTATTTTGCTCCCTGCTCTCGTCCGCACTGTCATTGTGTATGAATCCTTCACACCTACTTTCTTCTTATATAACATAGAAGACGCTTGTCAGTTGCAGCATTCTAACAAAAATCGCAACTGCAGTAATTTCGAGTCATTATTCGCACTGTGTTCAGTGAATTGTTCATAGCCATTAAAGGCATCTGAAGGACATTTCCACGCAGAAGCGGATCCATAAGCATCCAAGAAATGCGGTGAACAAACCGAAAGATATATCCATCATTGAAGTAATTGTGCAATCGAAAGATATATCCATCATTGAAGTAATTGTGCATGTACATGTAGATGTATTATAATAAATTTGCGTGCAATATTGGCATCAGGGTAAGGCTGGAAGTTCGGTGTTAGCGGGACGGTCAGACTAGTGTAATATAGGCACCTCTTATTCCTTATTTGAGCTCAGTTATCTAATAGTTTTGCATCTTCACAATTTTCCGAGAATTTCACACGTGTGAAGTTTTCGCAGGAATCTCAAGTGGCTGCCCCACTCCACTTTCTAACGTCTCGTAGAAGAGCTAGCAATAATATAGGTTGCAAGGAAGGTTCTCACGGTTTTCAAATGTGCGCCTTTTTTCATCCTACTTCCTAAGAGCAACTTGTTCTGTGTACAAGAACATATATCATCCACAGCAATTATCTTCTGCATAACACCTCTCAAAAAGACGTAACTTTCAAAACAGTACGTTACGGCTTCTTACTATACGACCTCATATCTAGCGAACAAGTAGCCTTTAGAGAACGTACAGTTTTCGACCGCACTGCACGAGATTGGTTCAGACGCTCCCACAACTCCTCCCGAGAAGATGGAACTTTCTTATAGCAACTTGTCCTGTTGGCGACTTCATCCTCATTGCTTCAAGGACTTGCATCCGAAGCAGACAATGACTAATAACGACGCAGCTGGTAGAATCAGATCCTCGGCAAACTACGCGTGAAGTGACACAACTCTTCAGTATTCATTTTATCACCATTGATCATCTGTGTCAGTTTGGCAAGGTGATTTTTGGCAAGTCATTGAAATGTGATGTCTCAGAAGCAGTGACACTTTCCCTACAAGCTGATACAATAGTAATGTGATTGATGTAATCGAAGCTTGGTTCTGCTCTGAAGTGGCAGCTCGAATTTTCGCTATTTTGTACCGTCTTCTGTTTACTGCTACATGTAAGATTTCTTTCCACTCGCCTCTTGCCCTCTTTTTAAACTTGGGGTGTCCGTTGAGCAGGCTGCCACCCACTTAAATGGAAGGCAGGGACACATCTCGTTTTTCATGTTGATGATATCAGAAGATTCTTGATCTCCTTGCCACGCTGATTCCAATAATGTAAGGCTACAGTCACAGAATTGTTGGAAACACCGTTTTTGAGAAGGTCGAATTATGTGTTCCTTGGAGCAGCAAGGGGGATCGCTCCAAGCTGTATTGGCTTTCCATCACTACTGCAGTGTCGGTTAACGAGTCTTGGCATGTCCAATCGATACCATCAACAGCTTCACATGTTAATTCGGTTCGGCAAACTGTCACAGGTCTCTTGCAGACCTCGCCCCAAAACCATGTTTAAAAAATATTTTGAGACATTTTATGTACATCACTGGAATCAGCATGTGGACAATATTCAGATTCTGTTATTACTTCAACCACGAAAGTAAAGAGGGGGGGGGGGGGGACCCTGCCTTCAAGTTGCAACTGCTCCTCACTTCCACTAGAGGTGTGGAAAACAACAATTTCTCCCTTCTCCAGTCGTTGCTGTAGAGATGGCTGTTTCAACTGCTTTGACTTCAATTCATGATTATTCACAATATATTCGATCGAAACGCAATCAATGAGAGTTTTCGAGCAGCAGGTAGTAAAAGGGCCCCGCAAGTCAGGCTAACAAAGATGAAGGGTGTACGACTGTAGCGGTCGTATTAAAAGAACACGAACGCATCTGAAGCGTAGACTACGGAGTCACCTTATCACTGGGAACCACCCTAGGAACTAAGAAAATTCGCGCCTCATATCTCATATATCTAGCCGTGCTAGTTGTGTATCACCCAAAAAGCTTAGATCCTCTTTAGGCCGATCCTACAACTCAGCACTACAATTCTATTGTTATGTATATTCACACTCACGCATTGTCGCCTAAGCTACGATCGAGCTGTGGGGAGATGTAATCCTTCTCTCTCTTTTTTAGTGTCTCTACTTTTATCAGACTCTCGCAGCAAAGTTGTAAGGGGCTTGCTGTTGCTTGCACGGTGGAAGGATCGATTACGCCCTAATTCAACCAAGACCCCCCTGAGGTTTGTAAGTTGGCTTCAGAATCCTGAGATTGTAGGATACAGAGTGAATGCACCATATACTGCTAAGACTTCACTTAATCAATTGATATGAAAAGAACTATGCCTAAAATTGTACACGTTCTTCAATCGGTTATCGTAGCAGATCATCTTTGAATGGATAGGTGTATCTGACGTTCCTTTTCAGCCGCTACAAAGCAAGCTCATAGGATTCATGCGCCACATGTGGAAATGTGCCCGGAAGTGCAAGTGAGACACAGCAGCAATTTCTATACGTTTGCGACTCAGGAAAAGAAAAACCTGTGGTTGACACGGGGTTCGCCACTTTTCTCTGGCATGTGAACAAAAATATCAAGTGCCCAGAATGAAGTTGATATCGGAAGTGCATGAGATGTGTAGGGATGGAATAAGATGAGAATGGGATGGGAATGACTTGAACAAGTTTCACTTTTTTCTTTGCATGATTTTAATCGCAGTGAAGCACTGAGTCATGCTAGTGTTTAACGCATGCCTGAATGCTCAAAAATCATTCCTCATTTCCGATTCTGTGCTATTAACAGATTCTGGACCTACTCGATGAGCTGATTCCAGTGACACATGTGAAATATACCAAAGTAAACAATGACTGTGAAAACTGTGTAGCACGAAAGAACTACAAACCCAAGCAGCATCTCCTCCCCAAATGCTGCCATTCTTCATCAATCGCTCCTGTAAGCAGGAACGCTTGAGCAGCGATTGAGGAAAGAATAGCAGCAAATGAGAGGAGATGCTGTTAGGGTTTTTACTCGACTCAATACGCTGTTCAAGCTGCGTTCGTGCTGTACAGTTATCAGAAAAACTGCCTGGACTTATGTTTGTAACGGTTACATATTTCTGCGTCAAATACCACGTCGGAACTACAGCCAACTTGTAATGAGGCATTGGTCATCTCCCAAAGAAGTCTAAAACCCCTGATTTTCTGCGAAAGGATCCATCTGAATATAGGGTTCTCAACAGTTTTTATGCCTTTCACTTATGCATAAAATTGCTCTCTGCAGCAGGCACAAATTCTAACTATACTATGAAAGTTACGATGACGATTTCTGATGTGAAATACGGCTCACTTTTCCATTCGAGCACCAGTCATATTGATTGTTTGATTTAATGCAGCTTATTTACAATGCCATGAATACAGGGTTCAGACATATTACAAGTTCAGAGAGAGCAGTTCAGGCAGAGCAGTTACCATTAAAATGAAAAAGTATAGTAATAAAATTGATCCATGATGCATATATCTTGAACCTGACCGCACTTTTGAAGGAAGCATCCGAGCATTTGATGGTGGTCCTCCTGCTCATTTTAATGTATGCAGACCCTGCCTGCCCTGACTATAAAAGTTTTTGCCCTTATGTAAGGTGTATAGTGGTGCATCCCATCGATTAAGAGGTTCCTGAAGGTCAGCGGCAATTTATATGAGGAATTCCTTGGAAGATATAGATTCTGGAGTTATATGGAAATTTCATAATATTACTTTCTGTTCAGTCTGATGTTCTATTACTATTATTATATTATTGTTTTATTTTGTTTTATTGCTGTCCGTTGTTTTGAAGTTCTATGTGTGAAAAAAGTATTTTAATAACTACATATGCAATTTTTCAAGTACTCCTATGGTGTGCAAGCACGTCAGAGTCGACAAGTGCTAAGTAACCTTCACAATATTGTCTGGCGACTACTCATGTATTCATGATTGCTAGGTAGCTCTGAAATGCCAACAAATTTCTAATTTTTCATAGATCTGCGTCACGATAGACTAGTCTGCTTTTCTCTTCTTTTACTTACACCACTTGCAATAAATAGCTAAGCGAATGAATATGTACCAAGTTGCAATGTTAGGTTGCATGCATGTATTCGCGGAAAACAAAGATTATAGTTTAGAAAAAACGATGGTAGGAGGCCTCAGACACAATCGTTCCATCAATTACTCCCATTTACCCTTCGCGAAGTGGTGTTTTCATTCATTGCCTACGGCGTTGACCACGAAGTTCTCGGCAAATAGATACGCGTGTCTGACTCGCAACCAACGCACACATTTGGTCGTATAAGTTCCTCTACTAACGTTTACCAGTCCGGTATTTTTTGAAGTTTTTAGAACTTTCATTTTTTTACAGCTGCTTGAAAGGAAAAAAAGAAAAGAAAGTATTCAGACCATAACGGTTGTTGAGCTAGGTTCGAGACTTCTCGAAAGCACAGGTTTCAGAAAACCATTCCCTTACATTGATGAGAGTAGCTGAGAACTGCAGAGGTTCCTCAACAAACAAAAATGAGAAGACGCCGTTTTTTCCACTCAAGTTTGAAATCTGGTTCTCTGAAACCAAAAGACGGATAGTTGTACTTCGCAAACGCGTCATAGCTATAAGGAATGTGCGTCAAGTGACGACGATTGTAGCGCGGCGGACAGTATGCATATTAACCGCTTCGCTTATATATCTGTAAATCTTCGTCCTAGTCTTCACCGTTAGTTTGTAATGCAGTGTCGCAGAAATTTCGTTACCTCACATTCACGTAGTAGTAAACGTAAGCCTCTACTCTGGCTGCTTCTGCTATTCATTCTGTTCTGAGGATCCACATTATGAATGATTCCACAGAAGTGACACCCAGCTAACACACTTGCACTCATTGAAGCCTCCGTCCTTCCATTTTTCCGATTTTGATAGATGTACTCCAAGTCTGTCATCTAGCAAGTGACGGCACTGATGTGCACATTGGATGGCTACCCTGATTTACGGTTAAAGGAGTTAGACACATATAAGGCGCGGTGACGCATTCCAAAGGATTTGTTAACACGAAGCACTCAATTTTCATCATGTCATCAGTTACGTAGGTAAGACTTCTGCCTGTTATATTCAGTACTTATGTAGTGAAAATAATCAAGATTGTGTGATCGTAGTCCACTATATTAGCTCAAAGAACAAAACAAGACATTCCTATATTCGCTTCACAAGAGTACTACGATTCCTTCGGTCAACATATTTCTCTCATTATGATTCTGATTGGATTTGTTAGTTGAAATATAAGGTGGACACTGTGCGTGTATTCCTCAGTCTTCTGGTGACAAGAGTAGGAAAAGAGTCGACTTCAATAATCTAAGTTCCACCATTGTTCAGTTTTTTTTTTGTCAAACATGTATGGTTCTACAAAGACGGTGTAGTGAACTTTTCCAAATTAGAAATGAATTTGTCACTAGACTTTCCATCGGGGTTGACGAGATAAGCGCGCGTCTGAATCGATCGCTGCTGGAGTCGCCTTACGATTACGGCAAAATTAACGAAGTTTCGTTTAATACCATAGTAGTACATCAGGCTCATACATATCTAGAATTACTGAGGTGCCACGGGTCCACCACTAACGTTCTGAGCCCATTTTGAATTGTGTCTGGTCTTCGGTTACATTGTCTCAAACAGCTGCGGAAGGTTTCCCGGAAAATCAGACTTGGATCAAGGCAGGGGCTTCATTGCTGATGTGGGTTATATGTTTGTTATCGACCCAGTCATGATTAAAAACATGTGTGAATTATGCTTTTGTTAGTTGGAATGCAAGGTTATTAGTGAGCCTTTCATTGGCCAACGTTTCGGTGGCCTGCCTTCGTCGGAGCCTGAAAGCGTCAAACTGATCTATAAAAGTAGTCGCACAAAGGCCAACTCAGTCAAACAACTAAATGTAAGAACCAGGCCATACTCCGGAATCACATAACTCCAAAGAGGAAAGCCAATTAACAAGAATATCATTGTCCATTGCTCTTCTGCTCATCCTACGTAGACGAAGTAAGCCATCATCGCCAGCATGTTCGAGACCGCATCGAGTGTCTGTTCAGGTGGCGAACGGAAACATGATGCACTTGGCTTGACGATCAGTATTTTTATATCGAACAGTTATGCACAGGGAGGACCTCATAGTTGACGATGAAGCAATCAAGCGCGAAAGGGGCACACCAACGTTCAAAGCGAGGTTCAGTTTTGCATGCCCTTCATCCCCGATGAAGTGAGCAGAGTTGCACGACTCCGACGAAAGCAGACTTGCAAGATTTGGTAATGATCGTAGAAATACCACCAAAAAACCTGAAATACCGACTTGTCTGGAACCGCTTATACGATCGTCTCTGCACAACAACCAACTGTGTAATTTGCTCGTTTGGCAGAGAAGGTGACTTCATGGAATCATGCGTCGTCTACATGATGGAATGTAGGGAATGCGGTGACGAATTCATTGTTGAAACTGTACGTCCAATCTGCGTTCGAGTCGAAGAACATCTTGAGCGGAAATAAAGCTCTCGCACTTTCACCCCTCTGGATTGTCATCGAGCGAGCACACAGTGGGGTCGATTACGGAGTAGAAACCACATTCCTCGAGCTTGAAACTGAGATCCCTGCACACATGATTCTCGAAGCCTTTTGGATTCGTGTCAAAAATCTAAAAATGAACCGCAGGGAGGAGTGCCTCTTTATCACCAATGAACTCCTACCGTATCATAGATTGTGTTGCACCTAAGTTGACATATGGTTTGTGGCAGAATGTCTCTGCACCACTCAACGGTGAACTTAGAGAGGTGCGACTTCTATTCGCGTTAGTTTCGTAGTTTCGGAGTATGGCTTGGTTCTTAGTTGTTTGACTAAGGCGGCGTTTGTGCGGCTATTTTTACAGATCAGTTTGACCCTTTCACGCCCTGACGAAGATGAAGCCGCCGAAACGTTGGCCAATAAAAGGTTCACTAACATTCGCTAACAACCTTGTATTTGGCTAAAAACACCATAATTCATACTCATATACCATGCCGAGGTTTGAAGACGCCCGGACTTGAAAACTAAAAGCATATGATTGAGTGACAATTTCGTCTATTGTTTTCATTTGATGCCCGGTGACGCATCAATAGAGTGCCAGAACTCTCAGCGAATGCTAGGGATTTCTGAACTTTCAGTTAGAGGAATACATACAAGAGCGTGCTATGGGTGTTACATATGTTAAACAAACAAAAAGGGACCGAGGGCATTACTAACAAATAGGAGTTAGGGTTGATATGTACACGTGGCTCACAATAATGCAGCAATTTAGCCAAACACCTCTTTTTCACTCAATGTCACAGCTTTCTTACTTGCGGTTACAGTCTGTCTCGAGATTATTGGCGGACTGCTTACGCGGATCCATAGAATCGCGGCCAGCGAAGCGAGGCGGGACCAAAACGAAGGATGCGTTATTATTATGCTCCAAGTGAGTGTCGAGTTGTTTTCTCCACGCGCAACATCAGTCAATTAGTTTGAGACTGACTATGAACAGGTGTGAATTCCTGGTGTTGGACCACTGAAGAAGGCAATGGAAATGCACAGGTATTATTATGTACGCAAAGCATTGAGAGGAGCACCTCATTCGACGAAAAAGTGTCCTTATAAAGCAGTAAAGCGTTTATTACTCAGTTGCGATTATTACCTTCCCTATGTTTTTCACTATATTGCATTCCACTAATCCAGCCAGCCGCAGTAGTTCAGTCATTACCTAATGGAAGACCGTATCGTAGAAGGCACCCAGCTATCCATATTTTTGCTGGCGTTGTCGATACACCGGCTCTCAACCATTTTCGTGAATTACTTCTCGATTTCCTCTATTTCTTGCAGGCTGAGAAAAACGCGGTACCTTCAAGTCATACATATTTTGGGTTGCTTCCATAGCTATTCTAGTTATTTCCCATGGAAGTCTGTGGACCGATCTCTGGATCTAGATGTTTCTTATCTATTGCAGTGCTTCGTTTTCTAATTTCTTGACCAAATCGAAGAAAGTCAGAGCGGAAATGTTTAAAAGTCCGAACAACTTCGACAGGTTCAGAAATTGAATTTTTATTGTTCAGAATTGTTCAGAGATCTGAAGTTCCATGTTTTCCTTGTCCCCGTTTCATTGTGCTCTTTTCTGTTTCAGTGAGTTGTTCTGTATAGGTCAGCTCTGCTGTGTTGGTACTAGAGCCAAAATTCTACGTCTTGCCACACGGTACAGTTGCTTGTTTGTATGTTTGCTTACATGTAGATGATGTTGTGTTGTATCTGAAAATTGAGGTCTGACGAAGGCATTAAATGCAAAAAGGTAGCCGAAATATAACCATCAACACAGAGTCTTAGAAAATCAAGAATAGTGAATTGTTCAGAGAATTAGGATTTCTATTGTTCAGGAAGGTACCTTGTTAAAGGATTATCTCCGAAATTTTTGTGAGTAAAGCTAAGAGCTTTTCGAAAACCTAGACGCCTTCCCGGAAATTCTATGACAAATCATAGGTAGCATCACAAACGTCACTAACTCTAGGATGCGACAAGTTAATCCTATATCCTTGTTTATCAGTTTTAAGCCATATGGACGAGTTGTAACGAAATGCGTAGTCACTCCCACCTGCTGCAGCTATTCCTTTCCGTGGTGGTTTCTTCCGTTACCCTATTCCTTCTTTCTCATTTTTCTAAACACAGATAGTTTTCTTTTGTTTTTTTGCAGTCAAGCTCTTCACTTATGTCAAGAGGTTGCTTTTGGCGGAAATTTATTGCTAGATTTTGCTTTTTGCCGATTTAAAAAGTGTTTGCTTTGTGAATCACCTATCCATTAGATCTCTATTCTTTGAAGTTTATCTATCTTTGTCTGCTGCAAGAGAAAAACCCACAAAGAATGGAAAGTCCCGAACTGAGGAAGCGAACAGCTAGCAAAAGAAGCCTTTTTGACACCTTCTTCTATTCTCGACACCCACAATATAAGTAACTTGCTCTTTTTAAAAAATTTAGCAAATCAAGGAAAACCTAGCTTCGAGCATCCAAAATGCATAGATCGCAGTCTCTAGCAGTAACTCGTCAAGTAGGGGGGAGGGCAGGAAGGTCTTTATATTCCCCTCAACTCAACATTATTCCTTAACAAAATCTGTAAGATATCCAGCTGGTTTAATAAACATTTCTCCGTGTTCTGTATATTTGGTTGCTTACTCAATTTCAACAACTTATAAGGTTAATAGCCACATATTTCAGATGAGCTTGAACGCACTAATAACGGACAGCGAGAACTTGGAAGAAAAACTGAGTGCTGTGGAATTCATCAAAACCCTAAAGAAGGTGTGCCCAGATTTTGCCGATGAACAACTTATTTATATCGTGTACTACTGTCTTTGGGTAGCTCACGGCGTAGTCTGCACCACTCAGAAAGTAGATCTTTCTTCATTTTCAGGTTGATACTCCTGAACAAGTGAGGAAGTCGCAGAAAAGCGGTGAATCGAGCACATCGTAAGTCTTATGCTAGATTCACACTCTCACACTCCATGCAAAAGGGCTTGAGCGTTTCTGGAAATTCTCATGCGGAGTGTTTATATGACGTTGCGGGAGAACGTTCTGTCGTTAGCAGAAGCAATTCCGTTCAAATTAAAATTGGAACGAGATTGGCTCAGAATTACCTAATTACAGAATTATCACAGCCCACTCTCTTCGCTTTTTTCTTTTTCCAGCTCCTTTTTTCCAAGTTACATATTAATACCTTAATAGGCAAAAGCTCGACCATTTCGACGACGTCACCTTTTAATTACTTGTAGGGTGCACCACTAGTTCAGGGTCAAATGTTCTTTAAAAAAGGATGTTTGGCTCTTTCCGACATTTGTTACGTACCCTTCGATGGAACGAACAATTGTGATTGTTGTTGACTGATTAACTTCAAACCTTACGGCTCTTGTTCGGTTCCCAGCTCCCGAGCGACGTTGGCTATCCTATTGACCTTCCAGAAACAGAGTGTGCCTTAAGTTCTGGCATAAAATGTCTTCGAAATTTCTAAATGACTTCGGACTCCCACCAACATCGATCACTAATTATTTCAGAGTTCCGAATGCAGCCGTCCATCACTACCCCGTTCTGTCAATACGAAAGCAAAACATTCCTCTAGTCGCCCCTCACGTAAAGCGACAGCATGCGTACGTAGAGGACAGTTCAAATCCTGAAAGAACTCAGCTGGTGTCGTAGAAATCATTTTTTTACGGCTACGATCTGAGAGGGTCAAACCCTAAGCGGGAATTTCAACCATTCCTTCCTTTGGGGTTGTCATGGGAACGATATGGGAAAGGAATAAAATACCCGAGCTTCAAAATTTTCTGCGGAGGATAGCCCTCATTCTAATTGTGGCAGCTCAATTCATGATGTTATCTTAAATTCGGCTGCTCTGCTGGTACTTTGTATGATGTTTCAGAACATTTGGCGTACGAATTGAAGTGATGCATGAGCTATGGATAAGCAAAAATTTTCTTAAAAAATGCTCGACTTAAAAGAACTAATTCTCTATCAGAGACATAGCAATTAACAGTAAATAGTGCTTGAAATGCATTCCTTCAATGTCATTATGGATCCGAGATGGAGGAAGAGTCTTTTATTTGCAGTGGATCATCTGACAAAATGGCTACAAAGGGTGACGATGACAAGAAAAAACTGATAGAGAAGAAGTATGTTTGATACCCTTTCATGGATTCTGACGACCTGTAGTACACTATTAATATTTTAGGCCAAGTGCATCAGACCTGCTTGTGAAGATGCGTAGTCGCTTCCAGCATCGTGCGACGGAACCTGTCTTCCATACCCTTGCCAACGCATCGGAGGTTAGGTACGTTCGAAAAGTGAGTTTCTCGTGTTAGGGTTCGTAAGGATCCCTCTGAATTAAAATGTTCCCCTCCGATCCCAGAATGTGTGAAACTCCCAGTTTGAGTTTCCCAATGGTTACACGTTGATTTCATATATTGAGAAGGAAGGAAGCGAATAACTACTTATTTGTTTAATTGACGACTATCGAAATCACAAGTTCATATGAGCAATGACATATCATTGACATAATGACTAGTGGAAACAAATAAGCGAAGTAAATTGCTTATTTACTGACATTAATCAAGATTTCCGAACATATATGCGAGAATAGAAGGTGAAGTAATGAAATTTTGAATATTCTTCAGACCAGCCTCGAACAACAGTCGTCCAGAAGCAACGGATCAGACAACGCACTAAGGCTGCCCCAGATTGAAACGCTTTCTCAAGAACGACGCACAGACTCTGCACCGGCCAATATTCACGGACTGTCACGTAGCAAGTACCTCAAAGAGAGTTGACATAGAACATATTGAAAACCTCACATTTGCCTTCTGTATTGCTGCTAGGATTGTTCCCGTACTTTGAATCTACTTTGAATCTCCCTTTAACTCACACATATAAATGTTCCCTGTAACTCAGAACTTCTTCATTTCAAACACTCTCCAGTTCTCTTAGAAAGATAAAGTAGCATGACTGAACACAGTGAATAAACTCGAGATCTAGGTCTTCTCTACGATACTTATTTGCTTTATGTAGACTTCATCCATGTTCAATAGTTATTGGTAGACCTCAATGCAACAAATAAAATGACAAATAAAAGGTTCTTATTAAAGTCCGGCCGTCAGGCTAAAAGGAGGTATAGCCAAGGTTTTTCCCACTTTCTTCATTGTTAGTCATCGCCTACCTAGACTGCATCAATAGAATATCGCTTAGAGCCTCAAAGCCGAAACTGTCTTCTACAGAAGGTACATTGATGACTTGTTTGCAGTCGACTCAACTTCTACTACCCTCCAACACGTTTTGAGCATTTTGAATTCGTATGATCCGAATGTCAATTTCACCATGGAATAAGTAACTTGACGCGGTCGGTTTTCTTCTTGAGTCCACACAATATCTATGAGGCCTATTGCACATTTCACAGCGACGCTGCCGCAGCAACCGTTCAGCCTTATGCCTATGGCATACTACGCAGCGACGTTGTCGCTGCGACCGTCTACTACGAAAAGTTTTTGCACAACTGTTCTTATGCGAGCACGCTATGCCATGCAAACTGTGTGATAAGATATGGAAACTTGAAACAATTTTCCTCATCATTTCCATTCACTTTCTTCGCCGCGACAGTGTCGCTGTGAAGTATGCCATACGCCTAATGTAAAGTTTCACAATTCTATTCATATTGGCATAGTGATATTACTGGGCTTTTCACATGCAGAACTTATCATATTGTTTGAAAACATCACATGGGAGCGTAGCCATGAAAAGCTGTAAGAGTTTGCTTTTTTAATGCCTCAAACGTCCACATCAGTTAGGTTGGGAGCAGAAGTTTGTAAAACAACGATCACGACCGTGATGCGAAACACCGCTCCACACATCTGCATCACTATCGCATCTACTATATGTAAATTCACCAGCGTCTCTGTGAGACGCAGACTTGCCACAGCGTCAGTCCCATCCACTGCCATTTTCCCATTTTTAGGACGCCGTTGCGCCACCCATATTGGGTTGGGGGAGTAAGTTCGTGCGGTTTTTCATGGTCATAGAAACAACTACTTTCCACGAACTCTGCCAACGACAGTGGACGGGTTGCGAAGCTCCTTTCCTCTTCTATTAATGCTAACAGAGAAAGGGCAGCTTCTCATCTCTATGACTACGAAAAATTGCTTTGTTTGAGACGACTCGATTTGTAGCCCGCAACCACAACTCCTTGATAACATTTATGGAATAAATTGGGACCTGAGCGAAATAAGCTGTGTATGATTGCAATAGACCTGTAGACTCTGTAGCAGTAAGAATTCCCTGCATTCGAGTTTTTTGCTAGTCATTTTGGTGAAATTCGCATGGAGAAATCGAGCATACCCAGTGCGAACCATCACCTCATATCGAGCATTCTGGCGTATTGCACGGAATGCGTTAGCTAAACTTATACATTGTTGCGAGTCAACATCAGTAGCGATTATTCCTTATATCTGAAGCAACGTTCATCATCTCCTTTATGTCCCACAAACTGGGCGTCCAGAACGAGAAGCAACTTCAAAGCCAAGTTTGGTCTGCCTGAAGTGGGTTTACCACTTCTAGGCTGTCCTTTCTGCTGTAAAGGCTCCTATTTGGACGCCATTGATACCCCTAGCCACTTGAGCCACATTTGATCCACGATTGAAGTCGAACGGCAACCGGCTGCGGAGGGATCCAATTTTGTCGACTTGGTGGGTCATATTCCATGGGCTAGAAAACAAGGTGAAGCGAGAATTGAGGGACGCGGTTGTAAAAATGGAAAGACCGAATTAATAGCTACAAAATGGGCTGTGATGCAAGTCAAGCACTGTTCGAATCATCGTGAAAAAACAAGTTGAAAAAACCGAACGAACTTATTCCCCTACCTAATACATCCGCACAGTGGTGAACTCACTGCTCTGCACTCCCTATTCATTAGAGCTGCTATTCATTCTTTGAAGCTCACCATTCTCGTCTTTCATCTCTCACTCAGACACATGTTGCGGCCGGCCCGCTCGACCAATAAGCGCTGAGAGGCCCGAGCGGCTGCTGATTACCGGCCGGCTTGCTTGGCCGCCACCAT
This sequence comes from Ancylostoma duodenale, assembly GCA_000816745.1. Taxonomy (NCBI): domain Eukaryota; kingdom Metazoa; phylum Nematoda; class Chromadorea; order Rhabditida; family Ancylostomatidae; genus Ancylostoma; species Ancylostoma duodenale. Next base: position 95 of record KN768066.1, on the reverse strand, counting down.
CTACCGGCTGGGCAGCAACCCATGAACGGCCGACCCGGTAAACCAAGATATGATATGGTATTTCTCCATGACAGGTATAACGTCGCTAGGAAAAC
>KN768065.1:0-14372 GCA_000816745.1 Ancylostoma duodenale | reverse complement strand
TCCCTAACAAAAGAGAATTGAGAGAAAGTTGGAGTTTTGTCAAAATCTATCTCTAGTACCAGTCAAACAGCTACAATAACCTCAAAATGCTAATGGAAAAGGATCGCAGTTTCCAAGAACAAGAAAAATTGAGAAAATAAGGGAAATCGGATTAGTTTCCAGGGCATAACGAGGAAATTCACTAGAAAACGGCGATGGTTTGGCGGATAGATCAGCTGGCGATCGATCTTCCCTGCAGTCGAACAAGATTTCGGTGCTCTAATGCAACCGGATGCAACCGAAAAAACGCGTACAATCAGCTGAGAAGAAAGTCCGTCTGGTCCTAGGCGATTTCATTAGAAGTGACTAAAAGGATATTTTCAGTGCGGCTTATTACGCGAAAGCATTCCCAAAGTCCTAGGTTTTTCAAAACATTCGGAATATTCCCAACCAGATTTTCCGTGGGTGCTGCATTTAAGACCATTGTCTCGACAGAGAGCTCGCGTCGCACCAGATCCCACTGAGATGAGTAAAGAAAACTGCTACCTTCTGCACTTTTCATTTTGCAATTCTACAGGGCGAACCATTGGGAAATAATACCGCAATTACTATATAGAGTACTTACCGGCTATGAACGAATTCTCTTCTTCACTGTGAATAGACGCTAAATGTGCGCCATGCTCTCCACATATTTTTTCGGCTTCGTCGAAATTATGATTACCACAAAATACCTTCGAAATGTAGCGATGAATATTTGAATAGAGAATCAGCGCTTTTTTTTTCTTTAAATTCAAATTCCAAGAAAATGACGTCTTACTGCGTAACAATTTCCGAACTTGTCATGCCATCGAGAACACATTCGTGCTTCCTCCGCGTTCACTTCAGGGAAACACACGAGAGCAAGAGCAGTTGCAACAAACACCCACATCTAGAATAAAACCAGTGCTTATCGCTCAAATCCTAAAATAAATTCTTCTTATGTACGAAGTATTAGCCCACGGATCTCGCTCAAACGAGGAGTCCCAGGCGATTAAGGAGGCTGGTGACGGATGTGAAGCTTAATGCTGAAGAAATGCAACCTTTCGCAGGCTTAGAGACGAACAATGACTCAGAGAAGGGACTCTCTATATAGGTAATGTCGGTGAAATTCATGCGTTCTGTGAGCGCGCGAGTATATTCATTCGCGCTTGGATTTGCCTTTGTATCTGCAGATTGTATCCTAGCCTCCGGTTCAAAGCCTTCATTTAATTTACTGGGGGTTGAGGACGGGACTAAGAAGGCTGTCCGAAATTGCCTCTAATGCATAAGCTATATTGTCCACTCATAGGCTAAACACTAACCTACCCACCACAAGGGAGTTCAGCCCAGCAAGGTGTTCCTTGTGGGTTGGTTTCATTTTTAAACTAGACGCAGTAACAATAGAGAGTGCTCCTCTAATCTCAAGACAGTCGCCAATAAAGCAGTGTCAGTGAAGACGCGTCCAAGGAGGTATCCAGACTGCATACAACAAGAAGTATTATGATAAATAATTCTACCCAACATCTCCACGCCCCAGTAAAGGTGAGGGCTCCAAAGCCTACAGGAAACGACTGCCCCAGGAGGAAGCACATAATGCGAGACTAAATGAGAGTTTACGATGTTACTAAGATTTTAAAGGAAAGCGTTGAGAATAGCGCAGAGAAGGAATGGACGGCTGAGGCTAGCACCTGAATTAAATATTGCTTTTAGCCACAGCTAATGGGAAGAATTAATTACCCATTTGAATCCCATTAGATTTTGTTACGAACGGGGGATGTAGGCTTTAGACAAGAAGGGAAACAAAAGCAGCGTCCTTAAGAGCAGTTAATGGACTGAAATGAAGATCGTGTGAATCGAAATGTGTTTTGCAATGATATGTATATCCACCAAGTTTCATATGCTAGTTTTTCGAAAAGCATTTTCTTTCTACAATCGATAGAAAATCGTTGCCTAATTCGTTCCTCATGCTCTATACTGTCATTGCGTAGCGTTTGCAATGAACAAGGCCGAAAAGATGCCGCTTCTCTGTGAGCCATGAGAACAGGCATGCGATTCACTAGTAGCGCTAAATCACACAACTGAAAAGGCTTAGCATCGCAGATATTTTGTTGCGGATTCCATTTTCAATAGGCTCTCGAAAACTAGTAATTTTTCAGTTTCAATGCACCCAAAGGAGGCTAACATAGACCAACGCAAAGATATTTCAACGCTTCCTGTACCATCCCATTCAATCAACAGCACGCTATCGATTCTGTTAGGTTCAGAATATGTCCTTTAATTATATATCACGAGACAGTGCCCACACCAAGTTACTTAGAGTGGCCAGTTGAAGTTTGACAGCACGCATTCAGGAAGCAGCAGTATTGTATGGACCATTGGCTGTGGAATGAGTGTGCTTTTTTTCAAGATTCTTCTTAGTGGTGAGCTTTCCCTCGAATTCTCAAGAATCCTAATAACAGCATAAGACAAAACTTGCATTCTGAGTACGTTAAGGGTGGCTTCCATTGCGAGGATGTTTGTTTGCATTGACCTCAATCTTGCAGCAAATGAAAGAATACTCCTTTCTCATACATACTGCGTCGACCTTCCTAGAATTATCGCCTTCCTGCCCGAGTTGCAGAAAATATAGGATGTGGGGCAAAAACCATGTTCCTGTATAACACCTTCATTCAGGCACAATTTCTTGGCAACACTTTCCTTCGCATTCTTTTTTCTTTGGGTTTTTCTCTTCTTCTCGCGTTTTTTTTTCTGCTGATCCTATTTTCAATGCCTCAAAATTAGCTAGATTTATTGTTAGCTTTCTGGAAGTGATGAGGCTATAGAAATAAAAGGGTGCTGAACTTTCGGCTTCTTAATGAATGTGTTGCCGAACTCCTTCTGTCAAACATTCGATAATGTCTCACGAGTTTTTTAATGTGCAACGTATCAAATATTCAGTCATTCTTGAATTTTTAAAGTTCATAGGAAAGAGACTAAAATTTTAGAATTTCCATAATCGTGTTTTATGTCGTGAAAGAAGGTAAAACTGTAGCGGAGCAATACCGCAAGTCACATGTAGAATTAGGAGATTTTTTGCTGTGTCACCTAGCTTTGTCCATCTATTACACGAAAATGGTGTCGGATTGGGGTAACCAAACAGAAATTGTGGCAGTCAGTCATTTGCGCTATGAGGTAACTATAATAATTGCTTCTGTCGATGGAGCGTTTTATGGCAGAGAAAAGTCCAACAGAAGCAACGAAACCAAGAATTGGGTGAGCGTTTATTTCAGGTCGTAGCGCTACAACAACCCTCAAGACAGCAGTCGCTCTGTGTGCGCAAGAAGTGGAAGGTTCAAGGCATTAAATCCCGGACAAAAATTCGTCTGAGCTGTTGCAGCGTCTTTTTTAAAAACACTGTTTTGCGCAAAAACGAACATGCCGTAAATAAGGGCAGCACCCGCGGAAACTTTCGCTTCTCAAGTTTTCACACTTCCTGATTCTTTACTGGAGTCGGAATGGTTCCTATACAATAACAACAACGGAAGCCCACTGCGTTCATCGCAGTAACTGGTATATCTTTGTGACAGCGGTCAATTTGGACGAGTTTTCCACTAGTTGTTTGTTGCGCGAATTGCAATAGAAACAGCTGTTTTGCTGCAGTCTCGGTGAAACTCAGTCGTCTTTTTTCTTTGTGAGTTTTCTTAGTGATTTTTTGTATTTTTCGTTATTTCTATTAGATGAAATGTCTTTTACTTGCATTTCTATGTGAAGCTGTTTGACAAGCGTTTAAACTATTTTTCGTTGAAATTTCAATTTTCTCCAAATTTTGCTCCACTAGAAGACTTCCTGATGTTTTGATTTCTTGGTGACTTCTTTGCTAGGTGCTACATATTTTCAAGTGTCTTGATGACGTGTGGAAAGGCTGTAGTTTAGAACAAATAACTGATTGCGCAAATATTCAACTGGTGAAAAAAAAGACATTATCGATCTTTTGATGTCAATCCCCATCGCACTGGTCGTGCAACTCGACCACAGCTGCTGCACCTAATCCGTAAATGTGCTGGCTGCACGCCACGGCTGCAACGTTGGCAACACGTCTTGACGTGGCGATAAGACCAACGGCTTCACGCTTCCGATCGGCGCGACAAACTGTTCCAAACCTCTTACCGACAAACGATTGTGAAACGGGTTTAGAGGTCATTTTGTAACATTTCATGTATGACGATGGATTCAGCGCATCGAGGAGATTCAGAATCTGTTGAAGCCTTAAACACGAAAACGAGGTGACGCACTGCCTTTAAGGTGCCCGGACATGATAAAGGCAATACATACTGATTTAGTTTAGTAGATTTTTGCTCGGTCGGATAGGTTACATGTTGTTTTGACCATGTCAGGTCTTCGAGAATTCGAAGCCTGAAATGGTCAACTCGCTTATCTCCGGAGAATGTAGGAATGCAGGATTTCCGCGCCACGTTCTTCCTTGCTCGCCGCACATGGAGCGCAGTTTCGAAGGGAGTGGATGGGGAAATCTCACGATGAATGGGAATTTCTTCATAACGTGCGCTTCCTGGAGTGAATTATTCGGAAAGCTACTTGTCTCCACCAACAGACTCCTTACAAAATGGGGCTCGAAGATAGGGTTTTTCAGCAGTTTTACATGGAATCACGCATGTCATTGTTATCACCAGCTCTTCAGGTAGAAATCTCAAACTCATCTACTCGTCACTCCTTTTCATAATCGCATTGTGACCTAAGGAGAATATTCTGCGAAACCAATTATGCTGATTTGAGTAGATCCTCTTTGATTATTGCCACCCGTTAGGGGGTGTGAACTCCAGGAAAACCTACGCGATCTTTCTTACTTCCGGAGCAAGATTTACCACTCCTAACAATTCGGAGGCAGCTCCGAAAAACGCATTCGCTCACGTTTTCTTGGCCAAAGCTGTATGCCTATTCCGAACGGTTCTTCCTGCAGCCAAATTTTGGCTCGCAGAACTGATTTTGGAAGAATTTTATTTCGGCACCATTCGTTCGAGAAATTAAAATTGAACAAAACTTTTGATTTTGTACCTAATGGATAAATCTTCTAAAAAGAGTGCAAAGTTACCACAAAACGATATAGAACTTCTCATATGGATAATAAAAACCGGGAATTTTTTGTACCGAAGACGATCCGCTGAGAAACGCGCATTATTTTTGCACTAACCTAGTCACCCTTAACAACCTTGCCAATGTTTTGCAAAAGTCGACGGCGAGGTAGAACATCGCTTTAGGCTTATAGCTGCAGTTATACATAGTTCATCAGAGTCCGATCCGGTAGGATAACAAAAGATACATATCGAACCTCGTCGGGTGGATACAGATAAGAATCGATACGTATCTTTTCTTATTCGACCAGATGGGACCCTAACATGTTTTACTGTGTCATGTTTTATCACAGAGTTTGCGTGAAATAGCGTACTGGCATAGGAGCAGTTGTGCAGAAAGTTCGAACGATTGCGAAGAAACCGTCGCTGTGTGGTACGCCATAGGTATCAGAATAATTTTTTTACTCGGACCGACCGTCCTATCTGGAGTCAATGCTACTGCGAGGCTATTCTAGCGAGAAGAAAAACATCATCTACGAAGAGATTTTGTGGTGACGATGGAGGTATCAGGACATCAGGACGTTCGACACTAGTTTGTCGATGTACCATATTAGGACACAAGCCTTTATGGAAAGCTTGACGAGATAAAGCGTTTCAGGAATTAATAATCTGTGATATCTTGGTTATATGTGAGAAACGTAGTGAAAATCCAAAGATGCTCTCACAATAAGCTTTATTTCTTTTTGCTTATGTTAGTCTTTACGATGCTGCGGGAATTCGCTACCCTTCTCTTCGCCGCTTACCCAATGTTCAGAAATTGGGAGAAACTGCCCATTTATGAGGGTGATCGCTTATGTTGCTGCATCACGGGATGTGCGACCAGCGACGATGCCGGGCTCCTGCGTTCGTTTTCAACTATTTACTTTTTTTTACTACAAAGTGCCGAGCACACAATGCTACCCTCCAGAACAAAGGTAATAGTGACAATTGTTTGTGAGATTTCTGGGAGCACCATTGGAATGTGTAAGTTCACATAACGACTGCAATGCTGGTTAATTGAGGCATTCTTATGTATCAAACCTCAGTTGCTCCCACAGCGTTAGATAACTGTCCGTTAAGCCTGGTAACCCTTGGACTTCTTGCATACAAGACATATGGGTGAGGCGCTGCCTCTGCTGGTTCATTGCAAAAGTTTCCACAAATTCAGTAGTTTTCATGGTATTGAGGAGCATCATTTTTCTCTTCAGCCATTGTGTATGTTCATAAGGCCACCTTTCTTCATCTACTACACATCTATGCTAATATGTAAATATTCAAACGGACAAATTTATTTGGTTGTTCGATGATTTTATTCTCACAGCTAACACCTCGTACGCTTCTTGCATACCCAGGCACGGTGCGGCATTTTGCATGGGTTATCGTTCCAAGTGTACAATCGAGGTTCGAATTCAGTGTAAATCTGAAATAGCGTTACATCCTAGTCTATCTTGGTTTTTATCTGAGTTCACACTAGAGTGAGCTAAAAACATTGAATTCTGGAGAAACGTATCCGTTTCCCGGGTCATTTCCAGCAAGAAAGTCGAACTAATCGAACTAATGGAGTGCTGCTGATTAAACTCATTGGTGTTGTGGTCGCTGTAATCCAGGGAAGGGCTGTGTCACCGGACCTTTCTGTTTATCAGTTTGATGGATTAGTAATCGGAAATTCTGGATGCATTACTTTTCCTTGGTACAGCCAAAAAAATCTTTTACGGCAACATAAGCAATCCCTCTTGTTTTTTCGCAGCGTCTGCTGTTGATGGGTGAGCAACTTCAGAAAATTCGCTTAGACATTACTGGCGTAGAAGTAAGATAACGCACCTCACCACATTCCTCTTTTTTATGCCAGTTGTTCGGTTCGGTTGGCCACCATTTGACGAAGTCTTTCGCCGTGCCATCCACCCAATACCAGCCATGAATATCTCCATGGGCTCTTGTGAATCCAATCCATGTTTCACCCTTCGTCTGATCCTCACCCCAATGTTTACGACCATACCTTCCTCTTACGATTCCTTGTAATGAAACTTATGTAATTATGCTGTGAGGGAAAGGAAACACGCAATAATGAGTAATGTCATGGCGATGACTACATGTAATCCCTGGCCTTGAGCCTATTCAACTGTCGCAGGCGCGAATGGAGGTTCTGCCCAAAGGTGAGGTTTGTCTTCATTTCGCAAGGTTGAAGAAAGTAGGTCTAATTGGCGCTGAGATTTGCTATGACAGTTCACAGTTTTATAATTTTTGCGACAAAAAATTCGTGAAACCATTAGAGCTCCCACTTCTTCACTAATTCTTTTGAATTCAAAATATCTAAGTTGAAAATTATCTCTGAAAACCCTTCGAATACCTCCACATTTTGTCACATGAAATGTTTTCACTCAGAATGCTCCCTTATCTGCAGAATAACTTTCAATTTCTCGAAAGAGAGCTCACCCCAGCTCATTTTAACATGTACAGCGTAAATTGCTATGTTCTGCATTTTTTCCTTTTCTCATTCACATTTTACTGCGCGAATAACTGGAAAATGATATCGCAAACACTTAAAGAGTACCTACCGAGTATGAACGAGTTCTCCTCTTCACTGTGAATAGAGGTCAAATGTGCGCCATTTTCTCTACATACTCCTTCGGCTTCGTCGAAATTGTGCCAACCACAAAATACCTGTTAAATGTAGTCAGGTTTGCTTAGAATGGAGCGTCAGCACATTCGAATTCCGAAGAAATGACGTCTTACTGCGTAACACTTTCCGAACTTGTCATACCATGGAGAACATATTTTTGCTTTCTCCGTCTTCGCTTCATGAAAACACAGGAGAACAAGAGCAGTCGCCGCAAAAACCCACATCTAGAATAAAGAATAGAACATTAGAATAAGACCAGTGTATTCATCGCTCTATCCCTGAACTAAATTCTATTTTACGTACTACTATACGAGAGATCTCCCTCAAGCAGAAAATTCCAGACGATTAGTGAAGCTACGTGGCGCACCTCCAGGTAACAGATAGGTCGCTAATCGCGGACCAACCGCAACCTTGTGCCTGCCCAGAGTCGGAGATCGGTTTAGAGAAGCCATCCATACCTTTTATCAGGGCGGGGATATATTTAAGCATACGCGCTCGGGTTTCCTCTGTATCTGAAGATTGTACCCTTCACATCAATCCGGTTAAAAGCATACGCTCATCTGACTGGAGGTTGAGGAGGGGAGTTCAAAGAAGCTGGTAGGAATTGGCCGCTAACGAGTAAGCTACATTGTCTACTCATAGATAAAACGTTAACCCAGCGCTAGCTAATCAAGATAATCAAGACACAGCCATAATAAACAATGTTCCTTTGGGGTGGTAGCAAACCTACTGGAACGGTGACGAAACGATAAGCGTGAGGTCACAGTTAACTGCGAGCTCGTTCTCGCATGAGCGGCAGAGATGACAATCCGTACCTTCATCGCACTCACCCTTGCATCGGTCCCATCGAAAATCTGATGATACAAGCCAAAAAGATCAGATACGGAATCATCAGACTGACCGAGACAAGGAGGCACCAGCCAGTAAGCGCCATCTTCTGCCATAGAGAAGAACTGTTCCCCGGACCCGGCGAAACTGGAGGACTTGGTGGAGACGGTGGCCAAACAAAGAAACAACAACTCGGCCTTGGTTATGGAAATCGATTCACTCAACCAGCTAACAATCCAACGAATCGGACGTCTTCAATTGAGAGGAAATGGAGCAATGCCCGACTTGACAAACTTCCTCGCCTACGCTCCAACTTACAGCTACGACGCAGACGAGGTTGAGGACTTTCACGTGGACTTGGAGAAGTTCTACAAGGAAGAAAGTACATTTTTCAAGGTCGTCGTTGGCAACTTCAACGCCGGGTGTCGCGATTTTGTGCGACTCTTCTTTAAATCCATCTTTATACGCCAGATCGCCGCGCGCAATGATCCTACTTTCCTCACATGCGCACACTATGCTCCGCCCCCGCCGCTGGAAACCCATAAATAGCCGGCGCGCTGTTCCATTCTGCGTTGGTTACTTTCGGGGAGAAGTTGCGTCGAATTCAAGAGATGTTGGAAGGATGATGGTTCACATCAAGTCCACCATGCCACTGTTCGAGGAGGAACAACGCCAAGATGGGGTAATCCGACATCCCTGAGGCTTGTACGGAGGCATTGAGTACCTGTTCACACTACCCGTGCGGTCCAAACTTTCGAGGAGACTTGTGTTTGCCATGACCTCCAGTGACAGTGTTGGTTGGATCATTCCCTTAGTGTTTATGCTGTATATTTGTGTTCATATTTATGCGGGCCATGAACTTGGGCAGTTTTATGTGTTTGTGTTGTGTAGCAAGAGCACAGACAGGTGCCTCAAAGGTAGCGGCCGCTACTATCAGTACAATTAACATCTCACATGTGTTGTAAGCAGCATGAACTCTACTGGCAGGTGTTGGTGACAGTTCTGCGTTATCAAGTGTGTATACCGTTTGTGCTATAGTGGTGCAGTACATGTTGGTTGCTCGGGTCAGTGTCAGTGCGACCACGGACGTACCAGCACCATGTAGTGTAGCGGATAGGATGGTATGGCTGGTAGCCAAGATGCAGTTGTGCCTTGAGTGTGGCAGGTCGATGCTTGCATTCAAACGTTAGCCAGATTAGTGGCTACCAGCTTGGGATTGCAGACTCCGTTTTTTATAGCCGCCACTTCCTCGCCCCTTCTCTGCTCGGATGCCTAGTTCTGTGGTCTGCTAGAATACATATGGGTGAACTGCGGAAATCGCGACCTCGAGGTTGATTCTAATAAAACACCTTAGCACAACGTACAATGGAACGAACAGAGAGAAAGGCTTTCCGAGTTCATCATGACGACAAAATCCATCCACTGTAGATAAAAGTTTCAGGAATCTAACTAGGCCGAGCGTGGGAGTCATTCAGTGGACAGTACCACAACGAAATTACATCATCTCTAGCCGAATGTTCTTCATGGGAGACATCGCTGTTGCACCGAAAATTTGTCCGGGTCAGATCATGGTCTCTTTCAAGGAGAGAAAGGAACCACATTTAAGGAGCAGAGCCCTAAACCAACCAGGAACAGAAGTCCTTTCACTTTCCTGGCCGGCTTTTAGGAAGATAGAGCACGATAGGTTCATACATCATTTCCACGGCAAAACCAGGAAAGATGAGAACTCTACAGTTACTACGAGACGATTGTTCTAGGGGAAGAGAGGAAATAATGTCAAATGAGAGCTTAGGATGCTGCTAAGGTTACAAATGAAAGCGTTGAGACAAGCGCAGAGAGAATGTGCGGTACTAAGATTGGCATCGGGATTAAGTACCGTTCTTGGCCACAGCTAATGGAAAGTGGAGCCCATCTGAATCCGATCAGATGTCGGTATGGACGAGGCATGTGGGCTTCAGATGTGGACGGAACAGAAGCAGCGTTCTTAAGAGCAGTTGATGGATTGAACTGAAGCCCATGTGAGTTAAAATATATTTTGTAATGGCAACAAATTCCCTAAGTGCACCAATGCTAACTTTTTAAAGCAATTCCTTTCAACATTTTAGTATTGATTGAAAGTCATCTCCTTATTCGTTTTTCGCCCTGTATATTTGTCATTGTGTAGCATTTGCAATGAACAAGGAAGATGTCGCTTTTCTGATGTGAACAAGTAATCATTCGGTCTTTCAGCATTGAATCTCATCAATCAAAAAGTACAGCGTAACAGGTAATTCGTTATGGCCCCCATTTCAAAAGAGACTCTCAAAAATCACTATTTTTCTCATTTCAATGAACTCAAAGGTGCTCCAGAGCAATAGGAGGAAACGTAACATAGACCCATGAGCGACTGTCGTTTAATCGCGGCATGGTTCGAATTCATTTGAATCCATTTGTTGAACGATACTCGAGGTTGTAAATTCTTTTTATTCCTTATAGACCAACGTTTCGACGTTACGTCGCCTTCTTCAGGGCCTGAAAAAGTCTCACAATTCACATACTCTACAAGATCAAGTGCATTTGTAGGTCCAGCCAAAAGTTCGAAGCCTTATCTTTCAATCATAGGAAAAGAACACAAGTTCGTGAGTCAAGCGCAAACCTTTGTTCGCAAACAGGTGTGGTACAACGATACCATTTTCGGATGGAAGTTCAACTGAGATGTTGCAGCGTTGTCTTTAAAATAATTTATTTTATGCAGAGATGTACATTTTGTGTTTACCATCGTAACGCCTATTTGACGACCTCATAGGTCTTTTTAGATTTGACGAATTCCTATTTGTAAAATTTATTCAGAAATTCATGAGAATAGATCACAATCCCACTCTCCCATCAACTGAATAGGCAGGGATTCCCTATTTTTGTGACAGCCTCTTTAGTAGTTGTGTATAGGCATATATCACCTTAGTTTGGCTGATCTGAAGAACTTTATGAGCAAAAATCCACCAAACTACTCCTGTTTATGAGTCATTATAATACGAAACATTTATTTAACGGAAAGGAAATCATCGCCTTTCAATTCTGTTGAACGTCCGATTGTCGTTGGTTCGTCGGTACTGCAGCCGCTTGTCTCCGTACACGTTAACGATTGAGACGGCCAACGAGGCTAAAGAAATCGGTAAAAGTGAAGAAATAAAAATATCAAAATTAGAGGAAGCACACTATAAACATTAGATATTACAGAGGAAAGTGTAAAAATTGGATCGAATCAGCTGATAAGATGGCCAACACTATTCTACAGCCGCAATTGCAGACAAAATGGCAGACGCATTCTTTAAACTATTCAACCGTACCTGACACTTTGTGGGATGAGTTTCTTCGGTGAGAATGAAAAAATAAAAATAATGAATATGACGGTGGCACCGTTAAATGTGTTAAATGTTAGATAGAGGTTCTTAAGAACAGAATTTGTCAAAATGTAGCAGTAACAATGGTTTTTGCAGACAGAGGAGGTCGGGAGAAAAGTGGTCGTGGGCCCCCCGTCTGGAAGGCTGACAGCTAGAAAAATAGTAAAAATCCGTTTTCACTTCCTGTTGATTGGAAATTGATTCAAACGCCTATTCAAATAAATATTTTCAAAAATAAGATAATTACCCGAAAAGTGACTGCCGCTGAGTTGCAAACCTACGCTAATTATGCTATTTCAAGTGATTACTGAACCAACCAGTCCTGTTAACTGGCTCTGATCCGTAAAAGCAGCATAAACGCAGTTTCACAGCTCAGTATCAATTTTGATATATTGAGGCAAAAACAATCGCCACATGATGCTGAGAGTGATGTACATGATTCCTAAAAGAAGGGGTGGAAAACCCATTTTTGATGCAATTCTGTCGGCAATGCCGTTAGTTATCATCTAGCGCTTCCTTGTCGCAGATGACCCAACAGCCACCTCGAATTTTCCACAAAAGCAGCATCTTCTAGAGCTGTTTCTTGGCATTTCTTTCAAGAATTATGTGCACACATCACTATGAACAACATCGCCCTGCCGTTCTTTTGCCTTTGGGTGCTCCCTCCCCCACCCTGCTTTTATGAACGCCCTTTATTGCTGTCAAAACATTGGAAAAGGTGAAAACCATAGATATATTCGCTGGCTACTTCCGAATTCAATTTTCTTTCCCTTGCCAAAAATTTCACAAGCGCTTGCATAAATGGCGAGCCAATACCCAGGAGCAAATTCTCTAATTTCATGCATTTGACGGAGTCAATGTTACGAAATAATTCACTTACACATCATTTCAGTGGGAAATCTCTTTCTTGCTTCCGATTCTAACTAGACATCATCAAACATCCTGTGTTGCGGCCTTACTCTCCTTCAGGAACAATCGGAATGCGATAGATTGCCATTTTGACTAGGATTCAAGATCAAACCATAGCTTAACCCTACATCAATTTGAACTTGTACTGTATCATGCTCTAAGAGGGCCCCGTGCGATCCAGATGACAAAAACCATCGTTAAACCACAAAAACAGACAAATTTTACCACCCTTCTCGAGAAGTTACACGAAAAATTGAAAATTGAAATTTACTCAAAAAGGCTACTGTTGGGTTGAGAAAATCGATAAGCTCACCTGCTATCAAAATGAACAACGTGAAGAAAGCCAAGCACCTCATGGTTGAAATCGATGACGACTGTCGCGACGAAGGACGAACCGGCAGCAGACCCGATCCCCCCGGTGTAACATCACATGTTCAAGACTTTTATAGGCTTCAGTCACCTGGTGATCGTCCTTCAAAAAATGACGTTTGCAATTCGTTGTGCGAGGAATTCGTGGGCAAATTTTGGTAGAATCGGCCAGTAGGTAGGTATTTGTCAAAAGCTTAAAAAAAGTCTGGGAAACGTATAATTTAGAATTCCGGAAGTTGAGCATAAACATATTCATACAAATCTGGGATGAAAAATGATAGTGCACAATCCATAGGGCACCTGATTTTTCCACACAGTAAGGAAAGGGATTTAACCAAACTGGAAGACTCGAGTTACGTAAAAGCACCAGCAATTTCTCGAGTCCGAGTTGAAGTCCTAGTAGTGGTGCACACTGGCCGCACATCATAAATGTTAAGCGAACACAAAGAATCATGGCTTACCTATGTAGAAATTCGAATCGCAATCGTGAATCCAGTGGAGCGCGACAAGACTCACAGAAGACGGCACCCCGATTCCGCGGATTTATCGCGGGTTTCTCGCTACTTCAATGTCCGATATGAGTTCTAGGACCCTGAAAACCCCGAAATTAAGCAAAATCTCAGACACGAAGGTTTGAGCGGGTGCTGCATTTAAGGGGTGCCGGTCACAAGAACAAGCGTGTGTTTCTTCTTAGTCAACACACAAGATTTCACATTCCAACCCCTCAGGCAAACTTTCGGAAGGACAACAGAAAAAGATGTGGATCATGTGGTGAAGAAGGATAAAAAGACGCAGAAGGACAGCAGCAGAAAGCCGGAAGGACCGCAGCAGCTGTGCAGAAGAACCGCAGGCCATCGGTCTGTCTACATATCTGCCTTTCTGCTGCGGTTCTCCCGGAAGTTTGTCTGAGCAGAATATTCTGTTTTGAAATATCTAGTTCAGCTCAGCTCATCTAATTCGACCAAGCAATTTTTTAGTAGTTTTTTTAGTAGTTTTCTTAGTAGCTTTTGTAGGACCAGGTTAGGATACCATGTTGCTGTGGTATCTCGTAAATTTTATCACGATCTATTTCACGAAACTCGAGACGGCATGAGTGGCAATATATATGACGCTGCCAACTAATTTGTCCTAGTAAAAATGCAAATTAGAGAAGGAATGGCAAAA